>DWIC01000321.1:0-12613 GCA_018248135.1 Battus belus
TATATATATTATGTAGCCATTATGTCTTTTTGATTTAGCAACGGGTTTTAAGCAGTGTAAACTTAGTACAATTATAAAGAATCATTACAGCAACAAAGCGAAATTAAAAGCGTTTTATATTCATTACTGCAATTTAAAATTAATTATGGTTCACTATTTGTCTCAGGCTGGTTGACAATTTGTGTTGCCAGAAGCTATTAGCCCGTTGCATTGCAATAGAGTAGCACAACGATCACTTCATAAAAGATGACTAGAAATGGGTGTTAAAGCTTTAAATACATATGAATTAATTCGCTCCTTTAAAAGTATTACTCTTATAACCAATCACCTGTATATGATGATTTTACATGCAATTAAAGTTTTTTTTAACAATTAAAAATATCTTTTTTGTTTTTAACACGCTTGCGTCATCCCATAAGGTCGGTCGCGCCCGCTGCTTACATCCAATCCATGTGCGAGGTGAGCGATTATGTTCATCCTTTATTTGTCACGTAGAGGACATCCATCAAATGTGACGCAGTAACATTTCTAAGGGCTGCGTGTGTGCTGCGTGTGAGGTGCGGTCGGGGAGCGAACGGGGTGCGTGAGATAGCGTCACGTAACCCACTTCATGTCGCAGATACTTTATCGCGATTCTTCTTGGTAAAAAGCTTATGCATTCAAATATAAGCGTTAACTCTGAATGATTTCTTAAAAAACTACAGAACAAAGCTTTTTGGTAACTTTCATCTTCAAAAGGAAAAGTTTTAGAAGTTAACGTTAATAGAATTTCGAGTAACACTAGTTACTTCTAGCGAGTATTCTGTAAGAGTTTGTAAAGAGAGTTACTCATTTCTGTCATCAAACTGTAGCGGAATATAATAGGAGGGGAAAAGTTTCTTTCGTTTTATATAAGAGACATATTACATATAATTACGTTTAACTATACCACCAAGTTTGTATACACCACTTACAAATAATATTTCTCCAACCTAGTAATTATGAAAATGATGATCTGTTTAGCATTATGTCCGATATATTTATTATGTATACACTAACATATTTTTGTGATAACGTGTACAAAAGTTGTGTAAATAGCGATGAAGAATCTTCTTATATTCGATCAACAGCGTAACAACGTATTGGGAGGTCTGAATGCGGTTCTAGTAACAATTGTTAATGCTGCTGGTACGTTGTTATTCAAATATCCTACATAAATGAAACTGCCGAGAGAGAAGAACGAATTCCACGAACGAGCCAGTGTAGGCTGATGGCGTATATCAAAAAGGTACAGGTGGGATAATTAAAGTAATTTATGCGGGCTCGAACCGTCTAGAAATTACCTAACAGCAGTATGTAAGGAGCAGTTTCCAGGAAGGCAGCGAGTTTTGTAGTCTAACTCGTCGTCAGCTATAGGAAACGATGACAAGCGATAGTCGGCATATCAACAGGTGTCGAAGTCATACAGTGGTCGAATTCCACGACTCTCGTCTAGTGTACCCGTAGTTACGGAATGTTACGTCCATGGCTATTAGACAAAACTCGGTGCCGTGAATAAACACATATTTTGAATACAAGTGGCATCTTAATTCGATCCTAACCCTGACTCGTAACAATACCTCCAACAAAACTTATAAAAGTATATGTTTACCTTCAACAATTATTTAACAATCAGGTGATTTTGTACCGACAATGTCTACCGAAATTACTAACGTCTACCCACAAGGTCAACAGATGATTTTGTCAAGTTAGTTGGAAGATGGTCGACGCCGGCTGCCACCTCCTGGTCCGGAAATATCCAGAAATCTATGAGGAGGCCTTTATTCAGCAGTGGAAGTCAACGACTGAAATGTTGATAGTAATGATTGTAAAAGTAATATTTTTATTTTCATTCTCCCTCGATTTCGCTCAGTGCACTTGCGTTTTTACAACTTTATTATCTTTTAAACTTTTCTTTATAATCTGTAAAATTAATGAAGCCGTATTTTTGCACGTGACAACAAGCAAGTCGTAACAACCAATTACTGATAACAGAGGACTAATTATCAAGAGTATTGAGTTCAAACGAATCGCATTTCATTTCCGCATTCTTACGGTTGTATGAGCGTATTATCTTTTATCACAGCGAAGCTATTTTGTCACTCGATCCCTGCAATCTCAGCCACGTGAAAACAAACGGGTCCGGCCTGAGGGATTGCTTTCTTACATCCCGACGCCGGATTTAGTTAAAGAGATTTTAATTAGAGAATTTCGAAGTAGCTCTCTGACTGATCCTTGAAATATGATTAATTTTCTACAAATTCAGAAATATTTTTTCAGGAAAAGGTCGGTCGGAAGGACCCTTAACTATGTTAAATGATCACTTTTCCTTGTTAATTTAATACTTTGTCTAAAATGCTTCGAATAACATGTCTTTATTACCGTGAGCGTAAGGACTTAACTACTGTCTCATTCTATATGTCGAATCCAGTCGTATTTTTGGTACTTCTCGGAAAATTATGTACTATTTTTAATTTTGTATTGTTGATACTGATCGCTTGTAGCATTAACTTACTGCACACTAACATTTTCAAAAAAAATATGTGGACCTTAACAAAGGCCGATCGAAATCGTATACATGCTTCCGAGACATTGCCGGAGCAGCAAGTTCTGTGAACTGCCATCAGCAGTAACGATTCCATTGCAAGAAATTTTTTTTCAATTTTAAAATCAATCTTTAAAATTAAGCCAGCTTTCTTCTATGAGTACTGGTGTTTTTGGTCTCCTATCCAGTAATAATATCTATGACCCCATATAACTAATGAGTGCAAAAGATAAGACAATGGATCCAGAGGAAAATGTGCATATGCTGTTATCCCATGAGATAGCCCCTCCATCTGTGCAATAGAATATATTTAAACATTCCAGTGAACGCACCGATGCAATCGTATACACAGGGTAAAGGCGACATCGTCTTCTTACATGCGCTACATAGAGCCCGACGCCCGCCTATAAACACCCAATCGCCAACAATAACTTCGAAGACTAAATAAGTAGGAAGGGAAAGTAATGTCGTTTTTGCGCATTTATCTTACAGAAAAACCGATTGATTTTTACTGCTCCGGCATGAAAATTTGTATTGTAGTAGGTAACGAAGGTGAATATATTGTTGATTGGAAATTAAAACTTCATCCTAATATTTTATAGAGTAAATAAGATCCTGACATATTTCTTTATAGCACAGACATCACAAGTAAAATTTTACATATGTTTTAAGATTTTAGTAATTCAGCTCACTTGCCCGTATATATAAGTAAATGATGCACGAGCAAGATATACCTTCAAATAGAAAACTCATACGCATTTATTGCGGTCATCTACGGATCTTCTTATTCCTGATCAGGTCTTGGAGAGACATCTTCTCCATGGCGCATTTCGCGACTGAGAGTTCCCTAGTGAGGCCGTAAATGAGAGAACATATGTAGTCACGTTTGTACATTTCACGTAAGCTAACTCATATATTTGGCGTTGACACCGATTACTCTCTGACTGTTAACAGAGAGCAATAATAAGTCCGCGTACCGCAGCGGCCAGTTTACGTCGGAGAACACGCCGATATTAATGGCAGCATTTGAATAACGCATTGAACTCATTAAAGGTACAGGCTTTCATCTTAATCATTCAAGGTTATGTAGCCTATGTGTAAATTTAACATTTTATTAATTATTTATAGTATGACAACAAATAAGTACTTGCCAACATTTTTGATAGTAGGATTACTACCAAATAAGAAATTTCTTTTAAAAATGGCACATTCATTGTCCTGGTGACGCCAGTAAGTTTTCTGTACGGCATAAGGTCATGTGAGATTAAATACCTGAAAAAACCTTTAAGAAAAGAATTTTAAGCCGCGAAATATTGGAGAAATTGCATATTTGCATACTGGGTAAAAATATTATTAATTAAATTTTGGTTTAAGAAGTTATTCATTTTTTTCTACTTTAGATTACTTGCCACTTGAGTACGTCAAGAAAGGAATAGTATAAAATCCCAATTAGATGTAAACTAAAATGCAACTTAATTCATTGTCATAATTATCAGTTCAGTTGCTAGACGTCCACTGTAAGGAATAAACCTCCCCCATGGATCGCCATGGTGTCCGACCTTGCGTTGCCGGTACCCAGCGACTTCCTATATCTATCGCTATTCCTATATAACTATATCGCCGGACTAACTAGTGGAAGGTCTATTCACTGAATGTATACCGGTTTATAGTGAAGGACCTTTCAGCTCGAAAGGCCATCGCTTGCATGAGCGATGAGCCATTTGAGACGAACAATTTTCACACTACGTCGTCGTTCACCACAAATTAAAATCAATTCATTTTCTAGCTGTATTAACGTTTTAAGAATGCATTATACTGTAGTAAACTGTACTGAACTTTTCACCAGGTAAAATTAGCGCGGCCGTCACGTGTTCATTGCGGTCGACGTCCGAGCCGAGTCTAGACGCTTAATTGTGTGGCTTCCTTTTTACTCTCACTAATTGCATAACACTTCCAGTAAACACAGATAGCTATTATTTCATTTCGTCGAATCAACCGCTTTAATTATTAAATTAAAACGGTGTCAAACACCTGCTACTTACATTGTTCTGAATACAAAAATAATATACTTTATTCAATAATTTTATTTGTATTTTTTGTTTTATATTAATTCTTCATTTCTATTACATATTTCCGGGAGCACGTTCTGCAGACTGCAGGGCGTCCAAACTTTCGCGGTGGCCAAGACAAATATTTAAAGTAAATCTGATGATTAGTGGCCAAAATGGCGAAAGCACTTAAAGGAAGCCATGAAGATGCTCGATCAGATCCGCACGACTGTGGACATCAGTGTATACGATGTCACATGGGTGGACATCAAACAGGATCGACGGCGTGACATTATTGCATATTATACAATAGCGAATCTTGAGAGAAGTTCACGACCCATAGAATCGTAAAGAGGCAAGGAGAAGGATGACCCTTAGACTGGAAAGAACCTGCGGAATATTTGAATTTTCAATTAATATTACTAACCGAATCTTGGAAACAGCGGTTCAAGAATTCTGCAGCCTGAGGAAAATAGTCAGACATCATGGGTGATTATCACACTCTCTTTGATAAGTTGTTAATATAAAAAATCCAGCATATTTGTAAAACCTTCAACGTTTTATTTGTAATCTGAGTTTTAGATGAAAATTGTTTATTACATTTAAACATATAGTTTAAGTATATGAATTCAGTGGCCTCTCAAACCGGTAACGTTGGATGTGATGTGAAGTCGAGCTTGGATGTATAATGCCAACATGCCATAGGCTCGGCGCCTTCCTCGTGCTACAAGCCCACGGAATCTGTAAATGCAAATCAGCTGTAAACAGACCTTAAAACTACAAACACAGAGACATTAAAAATTCTAGACCCTGGGAACAAATACTGATTATAATCGTTCGTCCTTTTACATTAGATTCCACTGTTATTGTTTTATCACTACTTACTTTTAGGATACCAAAACGAAAATCAACTGGAAATAACATCTTTAATGTAATTTAAGCTATAGTTATATCAAATTTTATGGAAATGTAGGTAACTAGTAAAAATTTTTTAATCTGTCGAGTTTTTAATTATATAGCATGTTTGGTTTTGTAAAAGCTTTAAAGTGATCAATTTGTAAATTATACATCAGTGAAAAAACTTTAAAACTTTTACGCATATCTTCTACCGCCGTGTAAAGTGTAGTAAATGTAATAAAATTAATAAATTTTTAATTAAATTTCAAAGTATGTAGTAAATTCATAGGAATTTGACAAGACAGTCACTTCTAGAAGTACAAGGTCTGCAGGGTCAAATAATAAATAATAATTAATTTTAGAATGTACTAAATCGAATTTTGTAAACACTTTTACTTACTATACTTTCATTACGTTATTTATCGATTCTGAAATCATGGACTTGTACGTAAATTAGTCGACAGTAAATGATACAAAATTCATTCATTTAAAGAATTATCAAACGAGCCATTATCAAACTGTATATGATGTTACAAAAAATCGTTAGGAATTTCCTTTTTTATAAATTAGAATACAAGTGTGCTACGTATATCTACGGTGGCCAATAGTTACGACGTGTTGGCGCCTTAAATATGACAGTAGTATTAGTTTGAGTAGCTTTTAATGAGGCCACGGCAAGCAGGGCTGCGCCTGACATTCAAATTTGTACCACATTGTCACTGCGGAGCACTCGGCGGCGCGAGCTAACGGGGAACAAACACAATTGAACCCTGAAGTTGACAGCGGATCGGGGGTGGAGGGTGCGTGACGAAGGGACGGAACATACTTTCGCGAGACGGGTGCCTCCCATCATGCTCTGTTTGGGAATTTGAAGTAAATCGATTCGTAATTTGAATTATTGATTTTCTGTCTTCAGCTGTATTTTGAATGTTCCATTCAACTGGACGACTTACTAACCGTAAATATTATTAATTGATTCTTAGAGGTTAATACGCTTGAAGCCGCTTAGGTAAAACTAGCTTCACCTTCATTCACACAAATGCGAAGGTTATCAATATGAGATATCGTGTAGTTACCCTACGCCCGACCCGATTTATAAGACTGCATTTACCTCTTTGTACATTATTTTCTTCTATAGCACCTTTAAAGTGATGATATATGCAGGTCTAGAGAAAATAGCAAAAAGTAGGCAATTTCATAGTAATTAGGATCAAATTGAGTTCCCCTGCAATGCCATCCGTCAACTTAAAGTAAGAAAATGTTTCTAATATATTCTTATCTGAAAACTGCCCACGAAAAATTCAATCGGGTTTTTAATATGTACTCTTTCTTTAGGCTTAGAAAAACAGAAGGATAGCACTAGAAACAAAGACATGCTTAGTGTACCTTTCTCTACTCTAAGATCTATAAAATTTATGTTATTTTCGGTATTTTGTATAACAAGTTTATATGTAATGCCTATGAGTTATTATACATAGAATATAAAAACTAGTACGAAAAGAAACGTTCATATTCATATAGTGAATTTGAAAATGCTCATAAAGGATTTTTAGTGATAATACATTATGGGAATAAATATAACCTAACTACTATATAAAGAAACTTGCAAAAGTGATCACAAATAAAACCTGACCGTGTCTGTTGCTTCTTTTATTGTTACGTTAGATCTTCAGGGCGTCATTATAGATGAGCTCAATTGAATTGTAGCATCTATCAAATTGGACACGATTGCAATTATTCTCATAACGCAAATAACTAATCACTATAAACTGTTCAAAGCTTAAAGTCGCTGGCTTGGATTATATTCTGCTTTCACTGTTCTTCACTGTACCCCAAATTATTGTTTAACTCGAAATTTTGATCCAAAGTTTAAAATAATCTCAAAAAATATTACCAAAGTTCATTACTTATACTACTCATACATCGAGGCTTTCCCGAAAATGGGTTCAAATAACTTGTGTAAGCTTTCAAATTCTGGCTGGAATTCACCTTCGATACCCAAGAATAAAATTGGTTATTTTAAATGTATCAAAGAACTTCTCACGAGTTTGATAAGGCAGTCTTGTTACTGAAGTGTTAGCAATTTTCGTAAAATGATTTAATTCAGCGGGACCAAAGTGTTTCTAAAAGCCATTATTCAATTATAATTAATATTGAAAAACGAAAATTACACAAAACTTGCCGTCTGTTGAAATCAATAAACGTTGGAGTGTCATCAATTTACATCTGCTTCATTTAAATTAATTTGTATTGCTCTTGTCGCCTCGAAAGACTTCTCTCGTCGTTTTTACCTTGACAGATCTTATCTGAGGTCTATTGATTTATCTATTGAAATTTCAGAAAATGAAAATTATAATGAAATTTGATAATTACTTATTCATACTGAGTGATTCGAAATAGATGTTAAATTATTAATCTATAGCTCATTTGTCGGATAACAATTTTAAAATTTTAATAACCTGTTTAACGTTATCATCATTAAAAAATTGTGTGGCGACAGACCATCAAATTTAAATTCTGCAGGGACAGTTATTTATTAAGGAAGACGAACACTTCTTATGCACAAGTGTTCATATATTTTTCAACTTATGAAATAGTGCCAGGCACAAAGCAAAGATCAGAAGCCCTAATCGGCAGTTTACATTTTATAAAAATGTCGCTTTGTTGTAGTCATTGTATATTGCATACACGTGCAAGTGCAAGTGGAAGACTGTGCTATGCTATTTAATGCTATTTAACTCTATATAACAAAACAATCTTTGAGACCCTGACGAAGAACTACAATAATCTTGTCATCAATGAATCTTAAAGATATCTCCGTAGTATCGTCTGACCTTCCTAAATACATAAATGATCCAGCAACGTTTGTTTCCCATTTTTAGTATAAATAAATAAAAGCGCCTGACATTAATGACAAATAAATTTCACACGCGTTCTAAAAAGTGACCTTAATATAGGCACTCGCCGGCGGACAAGTCCAGACGTTTGCGGCCGCGTTTAGTGCCTCAAAATGATTTTTATTATCGTCCTTATGCGATGGAATGACCGGTCGCAGCGCGAGTGACGTCATAAAAGTAAAATTTATTGTGAAAGCGTTACGGACGAGCTCTCTTCGTTACAAAAGAAAATAATCGTTAAAATTATAGCCCGGGAATAAAAAGGGTATTGAATTCGCTTTTTTCTTCTCCCTGTACTCAATTTCTCTTTTAAACCGGAGGTACGCGACGCAGAATAGCAATCTATAATGGCCGATGTACACTTATGTCAAAAATTGCAAACCAAAATTTATTTTTAATTTAATTACGTAACGACTACAACTGTAAGTTTTTTAATTTCTTCTTTGAATCAGTAATAGCGTAATACTTGTCTGTATGACAACAAAAATTCCTGAAGTGCCCAACTTGGCACAAACTATGATCAAATTGAGTTCCACGATGACACCCTTTAAGTTTTACCCAGTTGCCTGTAAAGTAGTTACTATTTTATGAAACCTGCGGAATAGAGAAAAAAGCTGATTATATAGTAGATATCTTTATTTTTATGCTATTCTTATGCACATGATAAAGTTAAAAATTTTCCGAATAGCCTTCTTCTTCAGCACAACAAGTTTTCTATATCAGTAGCATAATGCTAAAAACAAATCCCTCAGGAATATAAAAATATTTAAAAGCATCTTCGTGATCTTTTTAGCGATAGAGCACGTAAAAATATTACAATGTATCATATTTACAGTAACAATAGTGTAATCAATTGTCTGACTTGAACCAGAAATGACCGTTTTATTGTATGCAAAATAACTATTCGCATCAGGTAGTATAGAAGCGTCCGCCTTAGGGGGAAAGCTCACAAAATACCGAAGCTCCATTTGGAACGTTACCAAATAGATAAAATTTCGCAATGGTTAAATCGAACGCCATTAAATTTTACCGAAGCGAATAATATTTTAAATTGTTTACAAAATCGGTTTATATTGGTTTAGGTAGAAATAATTGAACTGAACAACCTTTCGTTGCTAGTCCACGATATGGTGATGGTACTGGACGAGAGTACATAGAGCGTTGATATAATCTTCTGCTTAAAAATATGGTACAAAAGGAGACTGTGGGAAGAAAAACGAATCGACAACGGACATCTGAAATCCTCATCCACAGCCTAGTACCTGGACGTTAGAGGATGTTGTACTACACCCTTCCCCAACCCACTGTCGGCCTTGTGATGTTTCGACGTGATCTACCGCACGCACGTCCTGGCTTTGTGATGGCACGTGAGAAAATTTTACTCGCCTCTCAATGGTAACAGGTGTTATAAGATGATGAGATACTAAGCCACTGCCGAGGAAAATATAGTAACGAAATTGTTAAGTTTAGCTGGTAGTAGTATTTCTTTACACTACCCTTTCTTTGCACTGGCAAGGACATGGTATGGCGATATGGTAAGTAGGATTTCCTACGAGTCGAAAAATGTGTTAACAATTTCAGTGCCATGCTCGATTCATTATACTGTCCTCACAGCGCTTGTGGTCGTAATAATTAAAAATCATAGATCAGTGTACCGGTTTTAAGAGACATTTCACTCAATCATGTCACTGGCGCAAGTAAGTAAGATCTGAGCTTCCCAATTAAGGGAAACAAGAAAATAAAGTAGCAAGTGCAAGTGCAAGTCTCTCAGAAGAGCCATTAAGCTGTTACTGTTAACAGATCTGATAATTCAATGGGTGAGTAGCGTTTGCCGCATGTTACGACAAAATAATGAAAGTCAATATTGAGAGAATAAAAGATACATTAGTTATTAATCCAGAGCCGCGCTCGTGGCGTTTTGTACTCAAGAATCTTTACAATGCCATGCGAGAGAAAAGGATCTCATATTGAACTACAAATTGGATTTTTTCAACGTACCAATTCAAATACGCCGCGAAAGTAATTGTGCCTTAAGATAGAATCGCGACGTTGTATTTTTAACGGCAAATTTACCGTAACGTTTATTTGTACACGACTGTACCCTCGATGTTTGAAAGGAACGGGAATATCATCGTACTTTCTTAATTTTTCCGATAAATTATTTTGCCAATACTTATTGTTAGTAGGAATGTCGTGGAAGGAGGCGTATTATCAAATATTACGAAAGGTTTTAGTGAAAAGCTCCAGCAATGTCCATCAAAAATTTCCGGGCATAGAAACTTTAAGAAAATTCTGGCAAAAAGCAAAAGGTTAAATGTGACAGAAACCTTACGAAATATATTGAACATCGATAGCAAAAATTACTATCGACTAGTTCAACTAAAACTCTGGAATAGCTTCTAATGGGTATATGCATGAAATCTGAATATGGAGCCAGAGCCAGGAGTAAAAGCAAAGCGATAAAAAAAAGAAAACGGTACAGTGGTGAAAATTGCGATAAGACTAATACAGTGTGGCCATCAAGTGTGCGTAAGATATCCACGGCAGGGTACTTACCGTTCCAGCGAGTGTCAATGTGTAAGCTTGTGCCTCTGCCTGTCGGCAAGGTAAATACGTTCAATTAAAACCAGAAATTGGTTCCTATCACGAATCTTTATCCCACCACCGACATTTAAATATTTAAAAAGCACGTCAACAGCATAAACATTTTTTTATATTAACATTGATTATAAATCTTAATAATCTAGCACTTATATCTACTACTTAAAAATCTTTTATAAAAAAAAATTTTAAAAGTTTAATTATTAAGTAAGTTGACATTCTACGCTGCACTTGCTGGTCCGAGGTCTCCGTGTTCGTGAGCATTGGAGCTCATTGATCTATGTTAATGTTTATCGATAATATTATAAACTTTAGTATTTGTAACCACTTTACCTAAGGTCTTTTGATAATTGACAATTGACGTCAAATCAATAAATAATGAAATGTCCATGAGTTTCACCAACACCACCAAACTTTCACTTTTTTACCATAAAAATATGATTGCGTTTGAAAGTAGTTTTTTTTTAGTTTAGTTTTCACGAGCACTTCTCGATTTTAGACACTTATGATCTTGCCTGGTGTGGACACCTAAGGTTTATATAAAAATTTAATTTTCAATGGAAAATAAAATCGATGTCAATATAACAGTCGATAGGAATTATTCATAATTATCTTGTGCCACACAGTTTTGTAATACATTATTATCAAAAAATATTTTTATTATTTTTATTTCATTAGTCAGAGCAATTATTTAAAGAGGTACATTATCTCTAAAATATTTTCATGAGGTTTTATTCTAGTTTTAGTTCAACAGACTTTTTAAATTAAATAATTACATCATTAAAACGTAAAAACTATACGCATACCTCCACAAAGGTGCTAATTTTACGAAGGCATAACAAGCTTGATGTTATTTCCAGTCTGTTGATCAAAGGTTTAGCACGTATGTTATCTAAGAGATAGGTCTTATTATTTAAAATTTAAATTTTTTATCTAATTTGTTGCAATGTATAACAACAATATGTTACTATAAGACACAACGTCTTATAGTAACATTATTACTTACTTTATATATGTTATTACTTTATATAAAATAATATAAGTTGTCGGAAATATACAAAGAATTATTATTTTTCTGTCATGGCTGAATCGAAAGGCGTATCATCAAATAAACGAAAAAGTTTTCCGCGATTCTTGACAATGTTGTATAAGGAATATTAAAGATTGTTTCCATCCTTGTTCTTCTCTTGTTCTTGTAATATTGTTTTAATTACGTAACAAATCTGTAATAACATGAATATGGTTAGTATCGTTACTCGATTAATCCTTTTAAAAAACAATGTGTTTTACTGCAATGGACAAGCAATTTTCTTTATAGTTCTTTTGCCCTTTTGCATATTTTGAATTACTGATTATCATCACGTGTGTATCAATAGAAATAAGTCAGGAAATTCGTTTTTTTTTAAATTATTGCAATAAGGGCTTTTTTAAGACGCGGTAAAGAGGTATTATTAGAGCTACTAGTGCATAAACACTACAGTTTCCGTCTTTCATAAAATAGTTACAATAATTCATTCTCTAAATGTACTTCTGTTTTTAAATTAAATGGAACTGTAACATAAATAGATGTTTTAAACATACTCATTTTTTTTACATATAATGTAATT
>DWIC01000322.1:0-12602 GCA_018248135.1 Battus belus
AATGATATGACATTATGAGATAACAGGAGTACACACATGACCCCAACCATTGCTCGAAAGATTTGATAATAGCATTATACATTTATTTAACTTGATTGTAATGGTCAAGTCATGATAACAGGTTAATGAACTGCTCTAGTAATACTAAGAAATATGATAAATTATTCGCACAAAATTTCATCAGCTTCATAAAGTACACAGATAAAAAATTAATTACATATTATCATGTTACATATTATTACAGCAATTTTATATAAATTAAAATTAATTGCAAAAAAACATGCAAAAACATTTACAATGCTAGAGGAGATAAAAATGGAAAATTGCAAATGAATTATATAAACTGACAAAATATGACTTGCGAAATTATATAAAACATTACATTTTAATCTATTTTGCCCAATTGATTTTTGAATATCATGAATTTTATATTGGTTAAATCATAGTACAGACATTGTATACCTTGATTTTCATTAACATAGTATTTAAAGAATATAAAACAAGTTCAGAAGCCTTGTAATGGTAACAAAACTGAAAACCCATAACGATAAGCAGAACAAAAAACAGATTGCGGCAACAGAACCAAATTGTGAGATATGGTAACCCCAAGTTGATATAATGGCACAATATCACCAAGGTGGCCTTCATGGCACTCACCATAGAAGCGGTGTGGCTTCTCCCTTCCCGTTATGCTGCTACGTTGATCCAACCAGCGGGCAGTCTCATCTGGCTGAGCTGATCCATTTACACAACATAATAGTATATATAACATGAATATTGCACCTAATGCCACCATCAATTACACCAACCACCAAAGAAAACATAAAATAATGTTAAAATATAAAACAATTGTAAGGAAAATTAGTACTCCAAAATTGTGGTTGCTTAGTGTTAAAAAATACTAACAAATATAATCTAATGCTAATGAAATAAAATAAAATAAATATAATAAAGAAAATAAATAAGTAGATTTCCAATAGAAACACTAAACAGAAAAAATTATGCAATGTTGTGCAAGACAGTATTAATTTTTTAGCAAGTAGTACATTGATGGAAGGAAAACTACTGTAAATGATTTTTATGAAATGGATACAAACCTGTGAATATTCTTTCTCTTGCTCTTATAATTTGATTCTTTTTCCGAACTGTAACACAGAGATGAATCATAACAAACATTGTAATGTTCATCACAATACTCTGTATTAATAAAGGCAATTCATAGCGTTTACCAAACCTGTAATGTTAGAAACAACTTTAATATGTCAACTACTATTTAATTTCTAAAATGTTATTAGAAAAATAAATTTTGATTTATACTGTAAATTAATATTAGCAAAATTAATTATTCGTAAGTAGTAGTGACTGAAACAAAAAATAAATAAATAATCTTTGGCATTTTAAAAAATTACAACAATGTTAATGATAAAACTTGTATTAACAACCTGATAAATAAGTATTCAATCAAAGCAAATAAATGATAAAGATATTACATACCAAAATAGAATACGCAATGTATTTGCTATAAGAAGTGTTAGGCAAACATATAGGGAAAAGCCTTCCGCATCCTGAGTTTTCTTGATTTGCCTGTACTGCGGAATATAGGGTGCAACTCCACCAATAATCATAGCACCTGCTGCACCCCAGCCCACCAGATGGCCTACAGTTAAACCTAACTCATCTGATATTATCCAATCCATACTTATTTATTTCTCTGTCTTATGTATAAAACATTTATTCTAAACTGTTCTGTTTATTGTAAACTTTATATTATTGTCTCTCATTAATATCATATTTACTAAAATGTATATTTTCGGTTAAATAAATCACAAAATAGTGACATACGCCAAACGATAATTTACGACAACCAAAGAGTGCAGATGACAACCAAAATCTGAATGCAATTGTCAATATTTAGTGTTACCACTCTCATATACTTAATTATTACAATTAACAAAGTTAAACACCCCAATATACTATGAATATATTTTCAAATAAGTGTAACACACTATATGAAAGATGATAATATTTTAATATAGCGTGATTAAATATAGAGTGTATTTATTGCCAGGTATTAGCTTAATTTATTTCAAAATGCAATAGATATTGCAAAATTATATAGAAACAAACGATGAGCTGGCTTTGTCAAGAAAGAATTTATAAGTGCTATTAATATGCTAGTTTATTTAAAATGTAATACTCGATATCTTTGAGTATAAGACTCAATTTTAATTTCTTGAATGTATCTACTAACATTATAAACTTTATTTTAAAAAATACCACCATACAGAACACAGTCAAGCGCTATTAATAGCTATAACAATTAATAAAAAAATATCGGTGAAAATATAAATTGTGTTAAATGTGAGTGAAATACAACTATTTCATGAACAGCTGATTTTGACGTCGGTTAACCTGACAACACAGAAGTGCACAGTTTAGGTGTAAATCTATTATTGAAATTATTGTGGCATAATTTTTGTTTTTATAACATTGTAGATTTACTTGCATTATTATGTCTATTATTTCTAAAATTTCTCCTGCTTTAAGAGTCATCAAGTGTATTGAAATCGTTCCAGTGGGTGTACGATTACCTCATACTCAATATGCCCGTTGTTATTCTAGTGAAAAAAGAAACGATTTAACCAAAAGCGAAGAAAGAGCAGATGTATCGACAGACGTTAGGCCTCTTGGTGAAAAGATAAAAGAAACCACTAAAACCGTTTCATACACAGGTGTAATTTTAGCTGGGATTGGGGTTACAGGCGTTATTTTTTACTACGTATTTCGTGAACTATTCTCAAGTAACAGCCCCAATAGCATCTACTCAGTCGCACTAGAAAAATGTAAGAATGTATGTAACTCATAAAATTAAATATAATTTTATATTATTCAATCTAGTACACTAAGTGCATTCATACAAATTATAATTTTTAGGACCCAAGAATAGAGGATGCTCTTGGTGCTCCAATTAAAGGCTATGGAGAAGAAACAAGCAGAAGAAGGCGTACTCATGTTAGTCATGCTGTGTATGAAAAAGATGGTGTTAAGCATATGAGAATGAGATTTTATATCAAGGGAATAAGGAACAAAGCTGTTGTTGAATTAGATATGAAACAGGTATCATTTTTTTTAGTTGGTGTTTTGGTTTGGTGGGTTTCTGTCTTTTTGTTCATATTATGCCAGTATTGATGATCATGAGATGGCATATGATAGCTTGTGGGTTGTTATATATTTAAAATATTGACTTTTTTCATTCATTGTTATCACCATCTTCATCTGTAATTTATGATCATAATGTGTACAGGGGCTGCATATGAATTGTAAATAAATTTATTGCTCATAAAAAATCAGAAATTGAGTATCAGGGTGTTGATTAACTAAGGTTTACTGTTTTAGTAAGTGTTTTACAAATTTCAAAGACAAAAAAGTATATTATATTCATGTGTAAAAGGATAAGCTGAATCTTTGTGATAATTTATTTAAGGTTATTGTATTTGAAACTTGTTGCAAACATCTTCATAATTTACTTGTGACTATCCAGCCCCTGCTTGTAATTAAAATAATTTTAGGTACTTAAAAGTATTAATACCATAGGTTTTTTATGTGATAAAATAATAATATAATATCACATTATGATACAGGTTTTAAAAACTTTTTCTCTTTAATGTTTCAGAATGAATATGGAAACTACTTGTGCCGCTATCTTTTGGTACAATTAGATGACTACAGTGGAAAGACATTTATAGTTGAAGATAACAGAGCTGAACTAGACCACACAAAGCCAGAATTTGGAAGTCAACTGCCAACACTTACATTGACCCAGTAAATGTTTTTATTTTGTTAGAAATGTAAATTGTAAATAGGTATGAAGTGTAGATTATATTAATTGGATCATAAAAGTTGCATTTTATTTAAAATCCATATTTATAAGTTTAAATTTTTTTAATGTTTTCTTAAAATTATACAGCTTAGGTACATATTTGTATTGACAACCACAACATGTTTAATATATTCTAGAGTAATCTATCTTATCTATTCCTTTTTCCATGGTACAATTTTCCATGCCATTAATAATCTTTTGTTAAAAACAAATTTCTTAACTTTATTAAATAACCAATAAAATATAGCAACCAGAGATAAATATTGTGGCCAAGCCCATTTCAATTCTTGCATTATACTTGGTTCATATCTGATGTGCATTTCTGGTACTCTTAATACAATGTTCAAGTTTAACACATCGTTTGCTATACCATTATGCTTTGAAAATAGTATTTTTGTTTGGGTTGTAACTGAAAAGAAAAATATGTTAATAATTAATTTTTTCATTAACAAATCGATGGTTTGTAATTAATCTATTACCTGATCTTTTGTAATAGTTTTTTACAATGAAATCTATTATGTCATATTCATTTTGATTGGTTAACTCAAATAAAGAAATGTTATATCTAGTGTCTACAATATTTCTTAAGCAAGGAAGATGTGATGTTTGATAAAATTCGAGGTCGCCATAATAATGGAATTCAGATGGCGAGATTATAAATTCTTTATTTATAATTGCTAAACTTTGCATATGTAGTTCACAAATTGTCTAAAACAAAAGGTAACATTAAAATTTAGTGCACAAGTTTCTGATTGTCAAATATTATGATTTTTTAGTACCTGTAATCGAAAATCTATTGCTAAAATTAAAATAACTGAAGTAACAACATTTTCCGGTGACACATTAAGCTTAAATTGAAATTGTATTGTATCAGTTTTACTATTAATATCATAGTCATGTTCTTGAAACTGAAATAAATAGATATATCTAAAAAGTTTTAAATAAAAACGTTCTTTAATCGATGTCATAACATATGTAAACGAAATTTTTACTTGAGCCTCTGCACAATTTTCGTTATTTAATTCAATATTTAAGCCTGTAGCATCACCACAAACGATAGTACCACTTGGATCCATAGTTGTGGCTACAATTAAGTAGTCAAAAGTCGCTCTTACAATGGGACGTTCATAAAAACTGTGAGACTTCAGCCAGAACCCTAAAAATGAACAAAGCAAAATAGACAAAGTATTTTGGTATAACTGTTCATAACAAAGAGATAGAAAGCTATATCTTCGAGCAATTGTATTTTAAAAAGTAATTTGGAATGGTACAAAAGTTATTAAACAACAAGACTCTTATCTCTACTTGCTTATAATCACAAACCATTTAATTATACTAAATCATGAATTTAAGGCGTTACATTAAGTGTGATAGTTTGTTTTAATCTAGTAAATTCCCAACTCTAGTTCAATCACGGAGCTCAGGTTCTGTAAGCTCAATTTCGATGAAACTGCACAAAGCGCAGCGGCTTAACTTCAGTCAAATCAAATGTATCTTTAAACTTTAAATTAAACAACGATAAACTGTAAAATCAATTGTATTCAAATTTTTACAATACTGCTTAACAGAAGTTGATTAGAAACACACAATGCAAAATTAATTATACACTTTACTATAATATTTCTACGACACAGTTAACTTCTATAATAAAAAGTTAGGTTATATAAGTGGTAATTAAATATAAGAGTTGCAATTATATCAAAACATTTACCTCTACTCCTATATGCAACAATAAAGGGTAAAATAATGTTCATTAAAGTAGTTATCAATGTAAAAAGAGTGGCTTTGGAAAGAAAATAACTTTTATATTTTATCTCAACATTGTGGCTATACAATTGATAAAGCCCCATAATTTAAAATAACTATCGCGAGTTTACAAATTTAAACAATAAGTTTGTTTATACTCATTTAAATATCGTTGCTTAGCAACGTTTTCGTTTTACTTCATTTGTAGACTAGTACACATGTATAATGACAGGGGCGCTCTTGCTTGTTTTTTTTAGAATGGACTCACTGCTGCCCAAGTGGCATTTGTTTTAAGGTAGCAAAGCTCGAGGGCTCCCAGAGGAGTCTCGGTACTGGCCACTATATTTTTCCGGATTGGTAAGTCGCCGAGCTCTTAGATCGCTTCGGTGAACGCTCCATGGAGTGAGTACGCCCAAGGGCCCCCATGAGGGAACCTCGGCTTAGGCTGTCACTAGTCGAATTGTACCAGTTTAGCATTCCGAAACAAGAGCGTCCGAGAGGGCCGAACTTCGGCTTGGCCGGTTGCTATGACTTGGCTAATATAACTACTATAACTTCGGAAAGCATTAGCGCTGGGAGTGACGGAAGAAACTGCAGCAACGCTTCTGTATAGTATGACCGGAGGAATTAGCTTATTAGCAGAATAACGCTCATTGTTTTTATGCCTGTAGCACATATGATGGTCCAAGACGATGCTCTTTGCTATTTCAGGGAGCGCTGCGGCGCCTACTGAGACAGAGGTGGCCGTATGCATTGTACACCCTGCACCAACGGTTAAGCCACTTCAGTACAAAAAATTTGTTCGTTTATAGCTTGGCAAAGAAACGAAAGCTAAGCCATGCAGATAGTAAAGGTACCACTTAAGTCCAGATAATTTTGAAGTGGATATCCGATAAATAGATGATTCCTTTTATTTTCAACTGTGTAACTGCAAACTTGAGTCTATTAGCTACTCTCTAGGTAATAATTAGAATATTAGTGAAATAAGTTAAATCTAGCAATATATTGTTTAGTAGCACATATAAAAAATATATTTAAATTTTGATTTAATAAAGAGAAACGCCTGAATTTAACAAAATAGCAAAATTAAAATACAGTAAAATTACACATTATTGTTACAAAAATATTTAGTACATTATTAACAATAAGGCTGGGAAAAGTTCATACGCATTTTATAGAGAATTCGTGAGACATTTCTTTAAAGTTTATGTACATTTAAATAATATATATAAATGTCATTTTCTTTTATGACTCGCCATCTTGTTGGTGATGAATGACGCCGTTGTTGCAGAAAACATAATTTTGGCAGTTTATATTATTATATTAGTCTGGAAATTTTATTATGCAAAATGGCAAACTCTCTAAACTTTTTGCTGATTGGCTAAAGATGTGTGTGGTTTACTGTTACCATGATAAAAGATTACGCGGCTTAATTGATTAATTACGTCCGTTTTCTTCTAACTTCTTTAATCAGTTGTTGGCAGTAGATATTCGTATCGATATTTCTGGCCAGCCGTAAATACTCACATTAAACAATTCCCTTACAATCTCATTAAACAGTTGTGTGTATAATTACCTTATTATTAATGAATTCGGGTTTTGCGATAGTCTGTAAAGCCAAACCGATCTTAGACTGGAACATTTTTTGCATAATCTTCTCGAACGTGTTCAAAGTTTCATCATCATCAATATCTTCCGAATCGTTTCGACGTCATTACATCCCAATAAAGAATCACAAATGACTAGTTTAATTAGGTTTCTTTGAGTTAGCACGTGTGGTACTAAAATAACGAGTTTTTTGGTATATTCGAATTATTCAAGATTGTTTTGTGGTCAATTTTGAATTCTTTAGCTATTCGTAATTACAAAAATGTCGTTCATTTTATCCATAATTGAGCGACAAAAGAGAGGTGTATTGTGCTTATACCAATTTGTGCTAATCTTGCCGACAGTGTATTCATTCCATAAACATCAAAAATTATTTAGTGACTTGCGTTTCTGTGAATTTAAAAAAGTTTCGAATTTCTTCGTTAGATTCCGTCATTTTGGCAAAAAGAAAAACAAATGAAAAATTGCGCGAAATAAAATTTTGGTAATACTAAATTTGTTTCTTTTAATGTTTACCAACAAGATTCAAACAGCAATTTTAAATATTTTCAAACACGTCGTACACACATATTATTGCAAATAGGTTCACATTGAGCAGCGGTAGTCTAGTGGCAGAGAACAGTGACTAGTGATCAAAAGTCGCGGGTTCGATTCCCGGGATACAGTATTACATAATTAAAATCACACTGTGCATTAAGTATAAAGGGTTCGTCATAAGTTTCCAGAGAATGGGCAGCAGTGTCTGCGTACATCGCAGCGTAACATCACACTGCGATGGCCAACCCGCTTGCCAAGCGAGGCGATTATTGTATATCCTTCCATAGATATTTTTGGGGGGGAGTCTGTGGGCTGAAACAACGACAAGGTCGTCACTTTATAATTAATACGTTAAAAAATATGATTAATTATGACTTACGTTCTATTAAAATTAGTAGACGGCATGATGTTGGGAGGGTACGTGTAAGGTCAATGAACTGAAAACAAAACAATTTGTGTGCAAACAAAAGAGCTGTGTTGTACCATAGAATGTAACAATAACATAATCGTTATTATTTTTTTAACAATTATGTACTCGTTTTCAATGAGTAACTAGCCAACCAAAAGGAAAATATTTTGGGATTGTTTACTTGCGCGAAAGCCTTTTTCGCTCTCTCACATTCATGTCTCTATATTAAATAGAATATATATTTTTAATTTAGCTCTTAATAGGCTGCCATATATTCTTCACTTCTGATAGCATTGTTGTCGCATTATTGTAAAATAAATCGTTAATAAAAAAATTTACGTAAAATCCTACATTAACAACAGAGAAATTGTAAAAGAATCTGTTTGTTTTACCATTCAGGACATTCCACTCATCAACATAGTTTAGCTATCGTTTGCAGTCCATAATGACAGACAATGGCACGTGTCTCTGTAGCTTCAAGTCAGTGAGCAAAGATAATGGCGCCGCCCGAAACCAACGACTGTGGCGTCTGCGCTGTCATCTGACACCACGAAGCTGCGTGATCTCCTTTCTGTTTGCCCGGTATAAAAGGATTGTAAAATGTGTGGGATATCATTCACTTTGGTCTCGTCCGCGTGGAGCAAACTGTGGTACTTAGTTTTGACAAGGAATTTCATTTAAAAGATAATATCGTTTTTTAACTGTTAAAATTTGTTTATGTGTTACAGATCCATTATGGACAGAATGTCATCAAGCATGACGTCTAGCATGACCGGCATGGGACTTGGGGGGATCACAGGATTGACCTCAGGAATGAGTACCTTAAGCTGTGTGAGGGAACAGCAAATAACGATTGGAGGGATGCCCTCCAACTATGTTCCGGGTTTATCTGCCTCATACAACATATCCAGCTTCTGTCACCGTCCTGGACAAACGCGTCGTTGCGCCATGCAACGGCCTGGTCCATCCGCTCAACATCGACCAGGACGCTCTCACAGCACCGGAGCATTGCACCGCTTGAAGCATTCTTCCCGAAATAGTCCGAATACGCAGTACACTCATAATCTTATTTGCAAGTTGGCGGACCAGAATGAACGCCGCCGGCGTCATGATACCATGGAGATGATACCGCAGAGTTATTACTCTCAGCAACCGTTAAAAGTAGAGCTAACAGAATTTTATTCGAGGGACAACTCCAAAGATCACCACACGGAGTCATATGAACTTGTGAACGACAGCACTTTGCCGAATCCAGTGCTACGGCGTGGGCAAAACTTTTTTTTCGCCGTCCGCTTTGATAGGACTTATGACAAGCAACAAGATGTGATACGCATCGTGTTTTGCTTCGGTTAGTTCGTTACTTTATAATTTACGTTAAATTTTTGAATATACAGATTATCATAACTGTATTTTTAACTTGTTCTATTCTTCTTAACTTTGAATAGACCTAAAAAGGGGGGTTCAATTCACTGTCTAAATTTTGTCCTTATCGATTGCGGTTGGTCACTTTAGATTCGTAGTTTTAGTCCATAGACTGCTCGAAGCACCAGCCTCCCCCTTAGATATCTTGGGGGGATTTACCACAATCGCCAGGCTTGGCAGGCGTGTGTGGTTTTATGATAAGCAGAGGATGCTGTTGCAATCCTCTAGAAACTTTTTTTTGTTTGTGGGCGGTCGCAGTCATATTCGTGCACAAAATGTGAATTATTTAAGATTGTAGCTCGGGAATAGAACCCGCAACCTACGACCGCAAGTTGCAGTTCTTATCGCTGTGCTATCACTGCTCACTTTTGATTATTTATTTCTATAAGTAGACACATGTTTTAATACTTTATAATTTTTTTTGGTGTTGGCAGGTCCTAAGCCAAGCGTTACAAAAGGAACGCGTGTGGTTCTGCCCGTGAACTGGAACACGCAACAAGGCGTCTTCCAACATTCCCGTGATATGATGGGATTGGGTATGACACGAATGCAAGAAACTATTACAACTATGGCTCCTATGGGAACAATTGGCACTATGGGGACGATTGGTACGGTTAGCTCTATGGGAACCATAGGCACAATGGGTCCGATGAGTGGAATGCGCGAAACAACGACGTACGGTGTGCGACGCAGTTCGTTTGGTAATGAAACAATGCCCGTGCAACACAGTCCGCTCAGCCCGCCTATGGATCGACCGGTTATCGAACGGTATTGTGCAACAACGCAACATTCTTCTTTTGGTAGGAGTTACGGCTCGCACCATGGATCGCATCATGGCTCTACGCAAAATCTCACCTCTGTAGGTCATGAATTGGAAAAATGGGACATCAGCGTCCAACGTCAAGATGGGAACACAATAACTTTCCAAGTACACGTTCCCGCCTCTGCCCCGGTCGGAGTATGGAACTGCTGGGTACAGACCAATCGTACTGGTCAGCGTGATAACCGTCATGATTACAAATGCGACGAAGATATTTATATCTTGTTTAACCCATGGTGTCGCGAGGACGCAGTTTACATGGACAATGACGCTTTTCGTAAGGAGTACATACTGAATGAACAAGGGAAGATCTGGTGCGGAACTTGGCGCCAGCCTAAGGGACGTAAATGGATATTTGGACAGTTTGATGACGTTGTTTTACCCGCGTGTATGTACTTGTTGGAGCGTACTGGCTTAGAGCATTCGGAGCGGGGGAATCCTGTTCGCGTTAGCAGAGCTATTTCATCAATCGTGAGTACAGATAAAAAACTAGCATAAATATGAATCTTTTCAATTGAAATTGTAGAGAGTGATTTATTTATAGCTGATTTGTCAGCAAAAAGCTATGAAGCTTTTACGTTATTTATAATTGATTTATATAAAACGATATCTCTGAATAAATAAATATCTTTTGAAATGCAACAGACCAATAACTTCTGGCAGTATAAAGTTTGCAGCCTAATTTTGAAACATTTTTCTTATAATATTATCATTACAATATTTATCTTGTATTTCTGACACGGCTGAGCGGTTACAACTATAACTGTATAATCAACCTGTATATTTTATTAATTTTAGATTAATGCAAACGCTGACGATGATGGTTTAATGGTTGGAAGATACGACGGAGAGTATAAAGATGGCGTATCTCCTCACGCTTGGACTGGATCCGTTGCAATCCTTGAACGGTACCTTACCGACGGAGGTCGCCCAGTGGAATACGGCCAATGTTGGGTATTCTCTGGGCTGGTTGTTACAATTTGTCGTGCACTTGGTAAGAAACATTTACATTTATTGTTTGGTTTATTTTGAATCATTATTTTAAGAAACGATGAATGTTTTCTTTGTAGGTATTCCCTGTCGCTCGGTTACTAATTACGTGTCCGCGCACGACACAAACCGCACGTTCACCGTGGACAAGTATTTCGATCGCGATGGTAACGAAGTACCCAACGGCCCTGATGAGGATTGTTATGATTCGTGTTGGAACTTCCATGTCTGGAATGATGTTTGGATGCAAAGGCCTGATTTACCGCAAGGTAAAAAAAATATATTTGTTTAAATTAAACAGAACCAATGATTATATACGATGAGCCTTATAAGGCTCAAGGTCACCCAGATAACAATGGAGCGGGCCATGCTTGGAGCTTCGCTACGTGATCAAAGCGGAAATTAAAAAATCTGAAAATAACCAAAGTAATCTTTGTAGCTCGTAAAATTGTTCGCATGAAGCGACCGACCGATCGTGGCGAATTTGGGAGATGCCTTTTTCCTTGCAGTGGGCTTCTATCAACTGATATAATGACAGATTTCATTAGTTTTTTTAATACAATTGAAATAATTTCAGTTTTAAAATTATCTTATTTTCATCCAACTATTTCTGCGTCATTCAGGATATAGCGGTTGGCAAATAATTGACGCAACGCCACAAGAGGAGGCGGAAGCCGTGTATCACTGTGGTCCTGCGAGCGTAGAAGCCGTGCGCCGCGGCGAAGTTGGTTTCCAATACGACACGCCGTTCATGTACGGGCAGCTCAACTCTGAGCTCTGCCACTTCCAAGAAGAGGAAAATTCCGATTGGGGCTTTATTAAGATGGCGTCCAATCAGTGTCAGTGAGTATTCTATAAAAATCACGGAAAATCATCACTGATCGCTAAATCTGTACATGCGAGACGCTTTTAAAGGAGTTCAAAAATACGGTCTGTACAAAAAGTATCGCGAATTTTGTGTATTTTCAAAAATTATTTACTTACTCATGAATACCTATTTTGTCCCCTTCAAAGTAATCGCCCTGGGATGTTATACACATGTGCCAACGTTCTTTCCAACCTTCGAAGAACTTCAAAAAATCATTTTTTTGTATCTTGTTCACCTCCTTCTACGATACACGGTAGACCCGTGGCGTAGCGTCGTCCTTTCACGGGTCCTCTTCAGTTTCGGGAACAAGAAAATGTCACAG
>DWIC01000323.1:0-12597 GCA_018248135.1 Battus belus
CTTTGTTTATTTTAAAGTATTTTGGCGGCGGGGGCGTCTGGTTTCAAGGCGCGCCACGGTCTACATTTGTAAAATTCAATGTTTGTAACAACCATACCCCCCCCCCTCTCGTCCCCGAGCTTGTCAAGATGGTAATTACATTGCTGATATCAATATTTTAGTTATTATCTATCAAAAACTTCTTTCATTGACCAAAACGTTCTGCTTTGTAATAAACTTCCACTCGCAATTAGAGAGTCAACGGTACATGTTTAAAAATAGGGATCAGAATTCGCTGCAGAATGGTCGTAACTCTCTAACAACGAAATATTTATAGAGCATTTGCGTATATATGCCAGTGTATTATATTTAAGGCAGACCGGAAAGTAATTTAGTTAAATTCTCACGACTACATTTTTAACAAGATTTTATTACTAATCAACAAAACCTTCGTTATCAACGACCTTTTGCCACCTAGTACACAAATTTTTAATGCCGGAGCGAAAATCAATGGTTTTATCTGTAAAATAAATGAGCAAAAACGTCATTATTTTCCGGTCCCCTTAATATAGGGCAAATTTTAATAAAGTAAATACCAATTTATTTTAATCCGAACTTTGAAAATTCTATTTATTTTATATATTGTTTTATAACATAATATATTATTTCTTAACCTTTTATTTTTAAATTGAAAGTACAATACATTAATGGAGGGAAAATGAGGATCATTCACTCCTATAAAACTTTTACACCCGTATCTAATCCCTCTGTATGAATTCTCTAAAAACAAAAGAAACATTTAAATTATATTTCACAAAACATATATTAAAACTAGTTTAGCTAGTTTAATGTTATTTTCTCAACTTACAGTTCAGTATTCAAATGAATAATTAATTAGTTTAATTACTCGATAATGAGTTTAAAGGAAATGTCGGCTAAAAATTAGCTGAAAGCATAGGCAGAAAACCATATGACCAAATTAACAATATTGTGCCAACAATCCGCTGCAGTCGTTTGGCAAACAGTTTGCGTTCGACTGACTAAATGTATTTGCGAACACTGCGACGCCGCAAAATATGTTCGGAGCTTAAAATGCAGTTTAAACGTTTAATAAATATAACAGTAGTGCGAAGAAGTTAACCGCCGTCTGGGTCAGGTCACAGGTTCAAGCCAATTTTTTTAAGGGAATATCTTCGAGATATTTAGATAAATGGAAACCCTTTGGAACAAGATTACGTTCCTTTCTCTCTACGTCCAGCAATGTCGAAGAGCTCCCTCTTCAACTCTGTAGCTGCAGGGTGAATACTCGTGTTTAAGTTAAGTCAAACGAACTAAGACGAACACGTGGCCTGAGTGATGTGATTGACTCGAAACCGCCACTAACAACGGTTTAATTGTATTAATAATTATAATCAAAGTTACTAAAACTGCGTCAAATTCTCAAAATTAAATTATAATTTTCTTAAAAATGTTTATCGAGAACAATCCTTTTGATATTATATCGTTTAACATTAATAGAATTCTACAATCCTGGCGTGTTATAATTCGATAAATATAAGACTAAAGCTATAGCAAGAGTTATAAATAAGCGATAAAACGTAATTAACGACCACTCACGATGCTATCATCCATCAACTGCCTTCCACTCGGTTTACCAACATGAACAGATGACGCGCAACATGGCGGCGCAACATGGCGGTCGTCAACTGTGAAATGTTAGATTATTAGTGCAAACCGCTGACAAGAATGCGATGGAATTACAAAAATAAACACAAATCGTGGAAATAACATTTAAAGTCATTAAGTAAACATAATTTATAAAATAAATAAAAGTATTGCAAATAGCATGTTTAATTAATTTCCAGTTTAATTAAAAAGCTTTAACTCAGCTATATAAAATTAAACGGCTTTAGTTGGGTTTTTTACCATCGAGAACTTTAATAATTTAAGCATATAGATTGAGTGGAAAAATTTTTATGCGCCATTTAGTAGTAATAGAAAAGTTTGTTCGAATGTACTTATAAAAATGATTTTTCCACTGTGCTTAATGGAGTAGACCAGAGACCCTATTTCTGCTAATTAATTATTCGCTTTGGTTAGTTACTTCAACAATTTTTTGATTTTTTATTTGATTCTTGGGGACAATATCTAAAAAAATAGCAGGGATATCATAAATAATTTCCACGATTATTGTTGTCTACTTGGTGTGAGTACAACTTGCGCATTAAATTACGATGTTAATATTACACAGAATATTAAATTAATTCATGTAAAAGTAACGAAAGACGGCCACGAGCCGGTAGTCGCGGCTAGGCTAGGCCCACTCTAGGTTGATCGACTACAAAATCAAAGTCGCGGCAAGTCGCTGGAGACGGGCAAGGTACGTCCTGTCATCGTAACGGTTTCTGGGAGAGGCCTATGCTTTGCAGTAGGCACCTATCGGCTGACATGACATTGATCATGACAAGATAAATATAGGTTTGTCTATACGTCACATTACATCAATAAACTAGCAGATTGTGACTTTTGTGTTCTCCATATCACATATTTAAAATGTAATTTAACGTAACGTATGAGAGGAATGTTTTACACCTTTTTTATATTTGCATATATAGTTCGCTGGAAAATTTTTCAATAATTCACCGCGACAGTCGACGTAATGGGGTATGACATTACATCCGCGCGTTCTCGCTCGACGCCATTTTGCGTAGAGAGCAAAGCCGAGCGCTCTAACGAGCTTTGTTTTGTGATTCGTTCTTTTTATTTTATTTCACGAATACCTTTTTTATTTTCTTTTTATATTACTCCGACATTAGTACTAATTCTTTTAAAAATGTTTATTTCACTAAACATTAAGTAGAGCGCATATGTAAGAAACAATTTGACAAGTTTAGGTAAGGCAGAATAAAACAATATGTTCGCTAATAACAAGCTCCCCCAGTAAATATGTTAATGTACATAAAAGTTAAGAAAACTGAAATTGAATATGACAACTTGAAATACATTAACTAGGCACTTTTAAAAGATCAAACTGAAAGAACGAAGCTAAGTAATAAAAAGTGTTGTTCAATGTTATATCCGTCCAGGGTCATTTGGCAAAATAGAATGAAAAAATGACAATTAATTTGATAGGCGTACCTTCAACAAGATGGCCGTTATCAACTGTCAAAGTTGAAAATCCCAAAGTTGTGAAGATTCGTAAGAATTAACTAAGAATTGCGGGATTATTGAGAAATATGTAAGATGGATGTTGTGTGTCTGTCTGTCTGTATTCTATAGATTATAAAATATCCACCTAATCGCAATGAAAATTTGGTAAATTATTGGGCATATCAACGGAAAGGTTTATGAAGAATTGTAGTATTATAACTGCCTTGTTGTTCAAAACTTTAGTTGGATGCCTAAAACAGAAATATGTGAAAGGGTACACCTATCACCTACCTACCTAGTGTAATTATCTAAATAGTTATAACGTACTCAGTAATTATTTATGTACATAAATAATTAATTACATTCCTTATCAACAATCTTTAGCCATCTAGTGTACAACAATTCAATGCCGGAGCGGTAAAAATCAATCGGTTTTTCTGTAAAACACGACGAAAGAGCGACGTTACTTTCCGGTCCACTCTGATAAATATTTTACATAAACTGTCTAAAAGAAAAAAAATGCAGAAAAGTTTTCGAGGATCTTTGATTTTTTTGAAGATCATGAAATCACTATTGAGTTATATGAAAAATAAAGAAATTTCAATGAAGATCTTTTAATGTTCAGAGTGTTACACAAATGGCCACTTAAGAAATTACATGTTCGCCATGTTTTCCTTAAGAAGCTTACAAAACCGTTTCGTAGTTTCAGCACATTGACTGCAAAGCATAGACCTCCCCCAAATATATCTACGTGGGGATACAACATAAGCGTCACGCTTAGCAGGCTGATTGGCGATCACAGCGTGGTATTATGGTACGCAGGGAACGCTGCTGTTCATCCCCTGGAAACTTGTTTGTGAGCAGTGGCAATCCCATATAATTAATGCACCAATTGTGAATTTTAACCCCACGCCCAGGTATCGAATATGCCACGGATGACCGCAAGTCTCAATCTTTTACCGCTGGACTAACACTGCTTGTAATCCAAACCGTTTACTTTATCAGAATTAAATTAAAATTGAATTCCATTAATGTGTCTATGCCTATTTTATTTTATCATTAGTGTAATATGTATTTTAGTTTTTTCATATAAGTAATCGACAGCAATTTATCGTTCCAAGTAAGTTTCTTTGTTTAACAATGTTACAGTACTAAAGTTAAGCCCCAATTAGTCTATTGGCAATGTATGTAACTAAAAGGGATCCGTTGGTCAAGTCCATCTTTGCGTCACGCCCTTCATTCGCAAACTGTTAACTACATTAACTTATTGGCTATGTACTAAAATGTGTTTTGGGGCCATGAAAAAGGCGAATTCCTTAAGGAATATTTTTGTACCTTTTACTATGAATTTGGTTACTATAGTTGCAAAAGGATCTGATGCTTCTTTTATTATCTCGGATATAATTTTTTCCCAACTAGCTTATTGTACTTTTAACAAATTTACGTAAGTGGTTCTAATATATATTATAAGATATTAGGTAACTCCGAATTTGATATCGGAACTTTAGGACATAGGAGAGCATGTCCTCTATAGTTCTACGCATATTGGGAAGGAATGGCAGAGGATTTAATTAGAGTGTGATGGATTTTTAAGTGACAATTAAGCTCGAAAATGAACTTTTTTACTGCTATTTTAAATAAATAGTGAATGTGGTTTGAGGTTTGCACGCGAGCAGCCCCCGTGGCTTGCATTATGAAAGAGTTTCATCTGATTTTATTTTCATAAAATTGGACTTCTGGCATTCTTCTCATGAAGCACTATCAAATCTTAAATTGATAATAATATTACTTAAGATCACAATCATCATCATTTCATCCGATATACCCCCGTTGAACGGCAAATGCCTCCTCAAAAGACTGTAACTATTAAAGACATCTTAAACAATTGACTAATTTCTCTCTTGAGTTAGCATTGTGAGCTTTTGCTCGTAACAGGAATCTACTAAAAACAGTTAAGTTAGAAAGACCTATCACGATGGATTCTGGCCCATTCCCCAGATACGTTTTATTGTGGGATTTAGCTAACGCCACTACCTTCAAGGTGGTGCACCTTCGAGAATGAAGATATGGTTGAAGAGAGGTGATAAACCTGCTTTATCATTTATTTTACTTTTGCAATATCTTTTCTATAAAATATTGTGAACATTTCGTATTTTGTCTTACACGAGCGATACGAAAAAGCTTGTCTTCATTGATAAAGTGACTTCTGACGTCATAGCCGGTTCGGCGGTAAATATATCAAGACACGACAGCGGGACGTGTTTTGCGCCGGCTTACCGATCGACTTACGTTACTCCATCTTGGCCGATAGCAGTAGCGGAGACTTTTTGTACCTTTTGAATCGACGCTTACCGAAGTTATGATAGTTTGACGTAAATTATTGTTACTTAAATCCTGTGAACAAAATTTGCACATTTTCTTTCTTAATATTTGGTGACATAAATAATTCGTTAAATAGATACAAGAGTCGTACATGTGGTATTAGATAATGACTTCGCCAATTCCTAAAATCAGTAACGTTATTAAAAATTTTGTTTGTCCGATATCGCGTAAAATATGCCTTGGTTTTGACGTACTAGGGCTCTGGACGTAGCTTGACCTCTTCACAGTAATTGGCTCAAGAATCTGATTTCAGGTCTTTACATTATTTGTTTCAACTATTACTTACATAACACATGTCATTAACAAAAAATAATCAGACAGCATTTTGAGTTTCAATTGTCATACTCATTAAATTGTATGCAAGTACACGTTAACGTCACGTTTTTTTTCTGCATAAGAATCTTTTTACGTACCTTATCGGAATTATTAATAAAAATTTGCAGAATTAATCAAACCGTTTCCAAGTTTTGCGGTTAGCAACACACATGAGATCGTAACACATAATTTTTCATATTTTTAAATGACAAATAAAGATTTTTATTAACAGTATAGGGATGAAGACCTCTTATTACAGAATCTTTACTGAATTTTGTTGTCTGCAATAAGACGTCGGCTGTTAGACATAGATATCTAATTCGACCGGTTTGAATCAGTCTGTATTTACCGGTTCGTGGTCTCAACTTCAAAAACCATTAATTGGGACCATCTGTGATGTGTTGTATTCAGTGACAATTAATTTTACAGAAAATAATGTTCTTCGTTAATAAAAATGTTAACCAAAAAATGCCGAAAAGATAGCAGTAATCCCAATGCTACTCAGTCGTACAAATCGAAGTGAACCGTGCGACATCGGAGAATGTAATACGGAGCTCTATTTACCAGCGAATAGTAGAAATTTCGTTCCACTTTATCTGTAAAGTTGTGGAATCGGTCGGAATATGTGAGATTGTCAGTTGGTACACGTCGGAGCCTGCGGGGCGTGCTGTACGAGTTGTTTTATTGGCTGGTTATCGATCTGTGGAATCAGGTGGCGATGAGCAACTGTCGCTTAGTGGTTGGAAACTCTTACGTAGGTCACGAGTTCAAATAATTACTTTGTGAATTCTCATACATATGTGGAAAATATCGGAAACGCATAAAATATACTATAACAAAAACTGTGAGATATTAATTAATGGCGAAGGGTCATGTCCAGCAGTGGAGGTTCAATAGATGAATCATGATGATTAAAGCCCATTCGAGTCATTAATATTCACGTTGTAGTAGACCCACTTTCTGAAAAGAAACCATGTAAATGAAGTTAGTTTAAATAAAGTACATTTTGTAAGTATTGGTAAATTTGTAAAATATGCAATTATTTGGTAAATGGGACAGGAAGAAATAGCGAGAGACTGTACATTGTGCAAATACAAATTAGTATAGTCAATAATGCAATTTTTCCTTTTTTTTTTAAATCGGTGGGGAAGTCTTCGTTTAAGATACCCAGCCTCTGGGGGGAGGAAAGGCGTATGTGGGATTCTTACCCACTGAAACCCCACCGGTGATCACCATCTGCGCGATGTGGTGGACCGCGGTATCTTCCGACGAGGGAACACCACGCGATCGCACCACGCGCCTTGCTATCTTAGATAGCCCGTCTCGGGGGGCATGCACGTTCGCGCTACCCCCGAAACCCTCGTGGGTCTATCACGACGGTTCGAGATCACGTCGGTACGTCGTTCTCCTCAGAGTCGCCGGTGCTAGTGGGCGTTTAGGGCCCCCACCCTAAGACGCCCGCGACTTCGAAGGCCCCGTTTCTGGTAGGGAAATACCATTCTTCGGAGGGCCGTTGTCGCGGTGCGCGTCACCTGCGCTGACGGCGCCGTCTCAGAGCGGGATCTGTCCTCTGTCGATCCCGTTCTGTAGCCTCCTTCTAGACCATGACGGTCTCGCAAAAGGTGGCCACGGCCCTCCACGCCGATGACCCTGCCAGCATCGAATGCAATATTTCCTAGGCTAACCATACGCACAAAATAATCATATTTTGTTTATCGAACCAGCTCTTTTCAGTAATGTATGCAATTTAATAAATCCATCATTTGACTAATATACAGCTCGATAAGTCTATTTTAGTATTTTTTTCATAACGTTATATTTTTAAAGAAATCATTAGTATTTTGATTTTTAATTCATAATAAAGCTTGGGAATCAATTTTTTCTACAGTAAAAGAGACCATAAAAAGCCGAGTTTTCGTGGTTCAGAGTCAGTTTTTATCGTGGACTCTTTTCAGATCAGATTGCGTTTGGAACCTTTGTAGCTTTGAATTGAAGGATGATATTATAGTGTAGCTCCATTTGGGTCTACTTTCTAGCAGATTGAGCCATTCTGGCATTCTTATTACGTCCACAAGTGATCTTAGTAATCTCTAAATCTTCTTGTAAATCTGTGTGTTAGAAGATAAGCCATGAGGTCGATGCTGCAGCTAGTAAAAGCTGCAAAGGCCAATTGTGCCCAACATCAATCGAATATAGCGTAAGACAGTGTAATAAATAAGATGCAGTGCCAATACCTGCGGCGGCCGGACCCGAGCCGCAAATCACCGGCAAATGGTTATTGCGAAATTTCATCCCGACCTAATTTATGACGGCAATCATCCGAGAGTACGAGATTTAGATTCGCATATAATTTTCCGATATCGTACTAAATGTGATCCGGATTAGAGTGAACCATCAAATACGAAATTTTCAAATAATTTACTTCATTATGATTTCATTTAATTAACATTGATTAGGTGAAAATATGAAACCGATAGTAAATTTTCGATAAAATACATTAATTATAAATTTGATTTTATAAACGGTCTGACACCCAGCGTGCAGCACAAGTGGGCAATGAGTTTCACAATGTTTCTCTTTGCTCATCATTTCAACCCCTAGACGCTCACTGCAAGGTTTAGGCCTCCCCAAAGATGTGGGGGAAGTACCATAACCGCCACCGTGATCGCACTGTGGTATTACGGTACGCATAGAACGCTGCTATCCATCCTCTGGAAGCGTATTTGTGAGCAATGACAATCCCAAAAAAAAGTGTGAGTTATATAATATTGTATCCCGGGAATAAAAACAATTAACAATTAACTTTAAATAAATTATTTGTTATTAATTTTACAATAATTACAATTTTCTTTGGTTAAAACTTTAAGTAGCACTGTTAAATATGCGATACTAAAAAAATGGTATCAATTATCTACCAAATGTATTTACAGGGTGTGTAAAAATGTATCCGTCCTATTTCTCTCGTTTACGCCATAACTTGAGAAGAACTGCGATTTCTTTTATATTTTTTGTTTAAATTTCTAACAAGTTTTTTGAAAACGTTTATAGAAAAAAGTTACGCTATTACTTGCTCTTGTTAAGTCAATAAATAAATCGTGAAGGCTGCGTTTAGTGTTTGTGGCATCAACATTTAAAATTCATGTTTTTCGCCAACGGTATATCACTTGTTCCCATGTAGTATAAGCATCATCGTTATTTATTTTATTATTTAAGCTTTGTTTGCAAATGCATTATATAATGCATTCAATAACATGGTATTTTAAGTTTTCATTAGGATAAATTTTACGATAGAATTTAACTTTCAGGAAGATATGTCTATGACTGAAAACAGAGATCTTGGTCATATACCTGCTGAAATATACCACCGGTAGAATGCTTCCGGAGGACATTTTCTTGAAAATGTTACAAACATATCTAATTTTACAAGAGCGATGCAAAAAAACTGGCTTTCATTGATAAAGTAACTTCTAAAATGTACGTAAAAATATTATTATTAACATGGGGGTCACCCGAAGCAATATAAGCCTCCTCATCGGACGTCATCACTCTATCTTTTGATCAGTCCACATCTTGATTTTTTTTTTTTAAATAAACACAATTTTTAATCGTTTATGACCATCTATCGTCATTGTTAGATGTGTGTTTAGCTGTTGACTGCGGCTCCTCTGCGGGACATTGCCCATGAGTGCACGCGCAATACTGCCCCGCTATGGTTTTTTTTTTATCGGACTCTCTCTGCTGCCCAAGTGGCATTTGCAGATTCCGCGGATTTGAGGTGGCAGGGCGCAGAGTGCGCCCAGCCTAAGACCTCTTTTAAGGTAGCAAAGCTCGAGGGCTCCCGAAGGAGCCTCGGCATGGGCCGCCACATACTACTACATTTTAACGGATTGGGAGGCCAGCAAGGGACGGTACCAACTACGCCTCCAAACGGAGAGTAGGATAAGACTTAGGATAGCTCTATACCCACCACTATTACAAACATGTACAAACGGACTCCCCATCGTCATTTCTTCTTTGTGTATGGCTTGCGCAGTTTATCTGTAGTGCATGATTAACAACATTACTGGCTTTCATTGTTTTACATATCAAAGTGATATTTACCTTATCTTGTAGCTTGATGTTCATTTAACTATCAAAAATCATAACAGTAAACACTACATATTTTGAAATAAATGAATTGACTTTTCTTTGTTAATGTTCGTATTGCTTATCTATATTATAGAGTCTGTCCTGTTAGCTGGTTATAATAGTTATGGACATTTCCCATGACTGGAATACCTTTTGCCGTGACACATCTTTTAATTTTTGAATTTAAGACAGCTTCCTCATAATGATTACTTAACCTTTAGTGAGTAGAAGTGTTGAGAGAACGGTTAGTTATGTCTATAACTAATCGTTCTCTCAAATGAAGTTTAAAAGAGATGAATGAAATTTATAGCTTTAAAGATTTTGCACCTTTTATTTAATTGACTATAGACGAATCATTTGACCTCTGTCTCGCTTGATGTTAAATAACGACGAGGTCTACGATGCTACATGTTTGCCTAGAAGAAACCTATTCACTGTTGACTTGAAAACTACCTACTTGTAGTTAGCTGGAAACAACAACACCTATTTGTTTCCAATTTGTTCAATTCTTTAAAAGTTGTATCGAAATACTTATTGCGGGTTGAAGAGGTTTCAACCGTGTGTGGATGTCGTGTATCCGTAAATATTTCGGATGATATAAAGTGGTGACCTCGAAATATGTTACTTTAATTTATTTATTTTTATTCAAATGCGAAAGACAAACTACTTCCGGCTGCACAAAGCCCGCAGTAACAGATATGAAACGATAATTAATGTGTATTAATTCGAATTTTTAATACGCTTTTTCTTACGATGTTATCATTACTTTTATTTATTATTTCTGTTACCATTGTTTTTTGGATAGTGTGTTCAATACTATAACATACAGAGAATTAGCTATGAGTTCACCCCTTTAAAGCTTATATACCTTTAATCCCTGTGTAATTCACACAATATGTGTCTCCTATCGGGAAATGAATTAGCGACTTACAATCCCCTAAACTCTACTTGTCAAAACACAGACACCTTTCATTTATTTACAATTCATAATTGAGTTTTAAATTGATGGTAAATCGAAAAAATGTGTACCGGTGAATAAATCATGAATTCTCCGCAGCGAATACAGCGAGTGCGGCTTCATTCGGGTTGCGTTGCCAAACTACGTAAAAACTAGTTTTGGGAATTGGCCCCCAATAAAAACACCGCGCGTACAGTTTGTGTTCGACTAACGCAATTTATTTCCACTAACTGCTGACTCCGCTGCGAATTACATTGCCAAATAACGTTCCATTACAAAAGATCATACACATGTTATCAAGTTAGATATTTAACTTTAATAATTTGTGAATATCTTTTTGGAGATATAATTATAAAGTTTTTTTTAAATTGATAATTGTACGGTGGACATTTGATTCGTTAGCATATTGACGTGCACTACAAGGCTTCTCCGAAAGATCGAAAGATTTCCTGTACCTTATGTATGTCGACAGTCCACCAATTGGAGGACTTACCCAAACAGCATCTACTAGCTCGTGGTTCCACTCCAGAATCTTACGGCCTATCGGTTGCACGAGCGAAATGCTTCACCCAGTGTCACTTCAGATGAATAATTTTTCGAGCTAAATTTTTGATTTTGTCTCTTGTAGGTATTCTCATTTCTGATTCTATCTCGCTGCGAAACTCCGAGCATAGCCCTCTCTATTGCTCTCTAGGTGACCTTGAGCCTTCTTATGAGACGCATCTTAAGTGATTGCGTCTTGAAACTATACGTCAATAATGGCAACACACTTTGCTTAAAGATCTTCGTCTTCAGGCATTGCGGTATTTTGGACAAGACGTTTCGAAGCGTCCCTAACGCCGCCCATCCGAGTTGGATTCAGCAAGTGATATCTTTCTCGGAGTTGGACTTACCAAGCTTCACGGTTTGTCCCAGGTGAGTGTAAAACCTCTGATCAGTACTTTCACACAACATGAGCACAAGACATCAATTTTGTCTTATCAATATTTATTTTAAGGCCTAGTTGTCCGCAGGCTCTACTGAGGTCATCGAGGATTGTACCTAGATCTTCCATGGTCTCAGCTATTACCATTATGTTATTGTCAAACCGTAGAGTGATATACTCTCCGTTTATGTTTAAATCAAGTGCGCTCCAGTCCATAGGCTTTAAGACATCTACCAATGCAAAAGTTACCAGTTTTGAAGAAATAGCGTCTCTCTATCTAACAACTCTCTTCAACTGAATTAGTCGCAACTTCGGGTTCTATGGCCGAACTGCAGGTAGCGTCTTTTAAAAAACACAAGAACACCTGATAGTACCGTTAGTTGATCAGTTTTGGATCACAGCTCAAGTCTCCGCCGAATGCTTTCTTATAGTCTGCTGACACCTGAATCTTGAAAGGTTATCAATAAGGACATGAACAAACAATAACCTGTTATAATTGTAAAATACACCTATTATAAACCTTAAAAACTTTTTGAAGCTGACAAATCTATATATTCACTACTTAAAAGCTTATTAAGATACTGGTTTGTAGTGTCATAGTGGTTGAGTTATCTATATTAAAGATGTCTGAAGTGGCAGTGAGCAGGGTACGATTCCCGTGTAGCTGACCGCTTTTTTTTTTCTTTTTTTTTGTGGTCCTCATTTTTAGAGGACCCTCATGTATTTCCCCTGCCATATTGAAGGCAGAGACTTTATAATC
>DWIC01000324.1:0-12594 GCA_018248135.1 Battus belus
CTTTTTCTTTGCGGTTCAGTGTATATCTCCTATTTATAGTGATAATGTGTACTCATTTTATTACGAAAACCTATTACGATTTTTTTTTATTTGTTGATAAATAATTGATAGGACGTTTTCAATATTCTTGTATTATAATTATAATATTAATTATATTTCAGCAAACTGTACCGGATTTACATCAGTATTTCGCATGAGTGTGGATCACTGCGGTGTGATGTGGGTGTTGGATTCAGGACAAGTAGAAGCATTTGAGACCCCACAACAGCTCTGCCCTCCAACGCTGTACGCAATTGATTTAGACACGGATACTGTTCTCGGCCGATATCCTATTCCAAGTGAATTTGTACTTCAAAACTCATTGATAACGAACATAATAGTTGACTCAAGAGACTCCAGATGTAGAGACGTCCACGTGTATATAGCTGATGCATGGCGTTTTGGACTAATAGTGTTTAGAAGCTCCGATGCAGCGTTCTGGAGGTTTAACCACTATTCTTTCTACCCAGAGCCGCTACTTTCAAATTACACGTTGCACGGCTTGAACTACCAGTGGAGCGATGGCTTGTTCGGCATGTCATTAGGTAAAGTCCACCAAGGCGACCGACCTTTGTACTATCATTCAATGTCAAGCTCTTTAGAATTCTTTGTGAGTACATCAGTAATCCGAGATCCTTCTCGTGTTAACAACGCAGTGGACGAGTTTAAACTTTTAGGTGAAAGCCGAGGACCTGGAGGTCAAGTATCTGCGGCAGCGATAGACCGTAACGGTGTTATGTTTTTCAATTTAATATCTCAGGACAGTATCGGGTGTTGGAATACGTATACCGACTATCAAAATAGAAATATTGATATTGTTGCGCAAAGCGAAAAAATATTGGTGTTCCCTAATGATTTACGAATAGATCACGAGGTACCACAGTATGCTTGGATAATAACAAACAGGCTACCTATGTATCAATTTAATCTGATTGACCCGAATGAATACAATTATCGAGTTCTTTATTTAGATCCTGTGAAAGCTGTGGAAAATACAGTTTGTAAATCTTACTTGTAAAAAAATTAGATCTAATATTAATATTTAAAAATATAAAATAAGCCTTGTATATTTTTTTAATTGTACTATAAATAACAATCTTTTTAAAATTTAAATCCATAAATTTCCTAATAAAAAACCCATAGTAAAAATATCTTTACCAAAAATCAATGGTTTCATTAATAAATAACGTAATTCTATTTACTACATTTTAAAATAAATTGTTTACCATCTATCCCCGCAGACTTTGTACTGCATGCAGTTATTTAACCTTCTTATTGCAATAGAAAAAATAAATTAACCACATTAACACCACGTTAATATTCAACACCTATAACCAATAGTATATTAAAGTTAAAAAAATGCACGTCAAAGTACATAACATTATACAATTGACATTCATATATTGTTATTAAAACATATGTTTGGAGGAGTCATTCTGTATTAATAATTTTACACATTATTAAATATTTTAGATAAACACTACATTATTGTCTATCGATAAATATATGACCTTCCTGACCTTGGGTTCCTTCTTTCCTTTCCTTCCTTTGGATCTCTCTTCTTGCTACAGAGACCATCTAGGTTTGTGTATCGGGGCCTATATGTATTACTAGTCAAATGTACTACTATAGGCATTGGGCATTGCACAGGTGGACATTTAATCACTTATTGATATCAAAATATATATTCGTCGTTTACAAATTCAATCATTTAAATCTCCAATAACAAAAGAAACAGAAAGGAACGTTCTGGAACAAATTTAATAAATATCTGTATTTAAAAAATTATACACGTACCCAACCGAAAGCTCATTGGAGGCTCATAGTCCGCAGTAAACATCCTATGGCTGAAATGGTGATGATGATGAACGAAAGACAACTTGCCATGCAACATGCCATAATTATTTTTTTCCGTAAAGAACGATTGTACGCTTTTTAGTAAGCATTTTTAATGTCTTTAATTAAACGTAATAAAACCCTAGCTAGAATTTTGTTTCATAACACAAGCCATGATTGTATCCGTGCATGTATTCACACACTAAAACCCTAATTATCCCATCGTTTTCTAACATTGCGCCATGTCTTCGTGTCACACATCTTTGCACGTCTTGCTGATTACAGTGAACCATTCATTTACATAATTAGTCAACGATATTAAACAATGTTTCGAATGCAAAGACGAATCCATAATTGGTCATAAACATACTTGAATTATGATGTTATTTCTAAAACATTTTAGCTTCATCCTCAGTAAAGAAGGCAATATGTGTTATTTATAATTACCGAAAATATAATATAAAAAAGAAATATTATATTAAAAAATAGAAATTTATCATGGCACTTTTATCACGCAAGTTAAAGATCTCAGTACATCTGTGATAAAGGGAACAACCACTGTAAACAACTTTATCTATTTACGTAATGATATACTTAATATTTTAATTTTTGTAAAAATACTTTCCGTTTATTAAGTTCTCTGTATGTAACTTTATAACTTAATGTTTGGATGTAGGATACCGTAGAGTTTTTGTAACTGTTTTATTCAAAAGAGGATCATTCGTTAATTCATATCAGCCGACAGACGCCCATTGCTAGGCAAAAGATCTCCAAAATCGCCAAAAAAAACCCCAAGAAACCGCAAAGATCTCCAGAGTTACACTACAGAGAGCTTGCGTTGCCCGCATCTAGCAACTTCTCTCTACCTGGATTATATCGTCGGTCTGTCGAATAGAGGAACCTTTCGTCACTAATGGTCAACGGAATGGAAGTTATTTGGCTCAAATTTTTTGAAATTCCGAACTATTAAATCTAAAATATTTATGTCACAGAGAACAAACACTAATGTATAATCAGGTTTTAATAAAAGGGAATAACATGAACTTAAACATCTCAGTAATGGAATATGAAAAGTTTTTTATAATTAAATCGACTGTTTCTAATAAAACCACCGTTGTTTACATATACATGTTAATTTTTAAAGAAACCTTTTTACTTCTTTAAGTATCACAATAATCGTAACATACGTTTCCGTATTTACGAATTATTTTACTCAAATATTTACAAAATTTACAAAGTTTACACAAAACATTGTGTTCAATTATGTACAAAGCTACTATGTATGATGTGTACATAACTATTGTATAACGCCCTGAAATTAAGTAAGCTAATTGGTAGAATAGCACAGAATTAGTTTTTATTATCAACAATCGTGCTCGTTTTTTTAAGAAACCGTAATTGTGTACATTATTACAAACCTTTAAAGTGTAGTCATATATTAACTTTCACTTCTCAATTAATTAATACATCACTTACTAAGACATAATAGCGTTTGGATTAAAATTACTGATGTCTCATATGACTACTACACAATAATATTTTTTAAATAACATAAAACAGTCTACTACACATACGGTATGTCCAAAAAGTATCGCGAAGTTTTGCTTACAGTTTTCTTCGGTTGCAGGTGCGTGGTGCATCATGAGTTCTTGGCACAGGGTAGAACGGTGAATAAGGAATATTACCTGCAAGTTAAGCGCGATTTGCGCGAAGCAATCCTCCAGAAATTGTGGAAAAACAAAAGTTTGCTTTTGCACCACGATAACGCCCCTGCTCACACATCGCTGCTTGTACGCAACTTCTTAGCAAAAACAACACACTAATGATACCGCAGTCACCGTATTCCCCAGATCTGGCCCCCTGTGACTTTTTCTTGTTCCCGAAACTGAAGAGGCTCATGAAAGGACGAAGCTACGCCACAATTAACGGCATCGAAGGAAGAGCTGAACAAGATACCAAACAATGATTTTTTGAAGTGCTCAAAGATTGGAACAAACGTTGGCACAAATGTATGATATCCCAGATGGATTACTTTGAAGGAGGCAAAATAGATATTCATGAATAAATAAAAAAAATTTGTAAATACACAAAATTCGCGATACTTTTTGTACACACCGTACAACAAGTTATATTAGATATGTCGTAAGACGTGTGGTAGCGGTAGTTTAAACTGTTTCATTTTCTGAACGACAAAAAAATAACTATTAAGTCATAATTAGTTTTGTTAAAAAACTACACAATTGAAAGTATGAATATGGAATGTCTTTATTTGCTGTTCGGGTTAATAATGAGATCCGTATTTGGACCCCTATTCCTATTTGGACCGCGATGACCTTGTTAAGGTCATCTAAAAACAGATCTCTTTCTCTACCTTATAAATCTAGGTCTATGTCCAGCAGTAATATAATGACGATGATGAATTTAAAACGAAACCAACATGATTTTACGGTTTCAATTATTCATCTTCAGTCTTAATTGTATCCAATCTCTTTCCTACGTTTTTTTTTGGAACGGACTCACCTGAATTATACTGTTCAAGTGTCAAGGCGCAGATAGCGCGTAAGACCATAGTATCAAAACTAGGTAGCTCTTCTAGGAACTCGTCTGTACTAGGTAGCTCCGTCAATAAGTAGCGAGAGGACCGAGTCTTATGATGGTAGGTCACGGGTTCAATTACCTGAATACAATCTAATATAATTAACACTTAGTGAATTAATTATAAATGATCGCCACTGCTCAATAGATCTCCAGGGGATGTATCCAAGCGCGGAGATAATAGTACATCCCTCATAGATATTTGGGGGAGGCCTGTTGCTTGCATTAGACATCTTTAAACTGAAATGACGACCAGCAACGAAAAATTTACGCAGAACTTACAAATACTGTTTTCTTTTCATTACAGTACACACTAACGCCCTCTAATACTAATGTAGTTTCAACGACACTTTTGTGTTGTGTTTTTAATCTTGTGTAGGGAGAATCCAAGAATTTTTTATATTTTATTTTTATGCACACACATCAGTTATAACACACATAGTGATAAAACAATTATAAATGTCTCAATTGTTATTCTAACTACGAAAAAGGTAACTTTAGCTCTAAATGTTTTTAATATCAAAACAAGAGAAATATATATTCTATGGATATCATTCCGGATGGTACTAGTATAGTCTATATTTGTCAAAGTGCGTATTCTGACGTAATATCGGAAGACATTTAACCGACACGTTAGTGCAACGAAACGTAAAATAAAATGAGAACATAATCGATGTACAGGATGATTGGTTATAGGTATAATAAAAGTTTTAAAGGAATGAATGTAAAACACATTCGCTTTCAATTAACGTACGGCATACCCTATCTAGAAATTTATGCTTTCAGAAATAATAACGTAATGATAATATAGTAAGAAACATCAAAATAACATTACTCTACATATTAAAATTATTTACTGTTTACTCTCTGTTAGTGTAAACTTCGTACTACCTGAATTTAATGACCAGTCGCATTCCAATTATTGTAACATACAGTGATCAATTATGCAGGTGATTTTATACTTAATACTAATTTTACCTATAAAACTAAATAATAATTTTATAAATATTAACGAGAATATTAAGCATTAGAAACAGACAAGCGTTTTACATCTTTGTCTATCAATATTATGAATTATGAAGTGGGATCTTGAAGACACGACGGCAATTTAAGTTGAAGTGACAAAAAATTAAGGTTTATGAAAATTTGTCATTTCGATAGCAAATAACTAAAATGTTGCTTGACATGATCTATGAATGTAGGTAGAGAATATTTCAAGAAACTACGCGACTGTTAAACGCTACCCTAGCTGTATGGGGTCCCCCGAAAACTAGATCAATTTTAAAAGTCGTCCGTGAGAAAATAAAAGTGGTAACCCCTGCTTCTATTCTATTAAAGACGTTTTTGAATGTTTGAGTTAGTTTTTTTTAGCCAATTTGTTATGGGCGCTTCTTAGACCAGGACGCTTTTAGTTGCCCTTAACCCTTTCCTCTCCAATGTAGTGTCACTCGACACTGATTCTGTTCCACTAGCTCCACTGTCAAGGGATACTCGACATGGTGTAATACCTCTTTTTGCGGAAAATTTTAAGAGAGGGATTTTTGTTACTAAAATGTTTGAATCACGAATGAATGAAACATATTCTAGAATCGTAAAATACTATAATTCAATTAAATTTTATCGATGCTACATAAAAACAGCCTTGGAGTGGAAAGGGTAAAGGATTTCAAAATAAGAGAACTCGATTCTACCTAGTTCTATCAAGTTGTGCTCTTCTGTCAAATTTACAGTTATAAGTGACCAATGTTATAATAATATAAAACATTATATACATACGTATACATATATATAAAAAAATATAATTTGAAACATAAATGTTCATTTGGACCTCTGTCGTTACGAAATGTAACTTGCGTTTTGAGAATCTCAAGAGGTCCTCGCTTACTGCAGGTAGCATCAGTTCAGGTAAGCCAAGAACTGCAGCTAAATCTGGTGAAGTAAATAATGTATAGTACCCGGCTTAAGTACACATGCAGAGCGCAATGTGATTGCTTATAGATGTAAAAATATTATAGGGGTATATTATTCAGTAAAAACCTTTGCCGCCCGCACCCGATACCGCGAACAGTGTGGGAGATCCGAGGAAGGATCAGATCCTTTCTTAGATTGCCGAGTGGTTCACGCTGCCATACAAAAATCTACACTATCCATGCACTACACGTTACTCATCCACACAAAGCGGATCCGTGATGCGCATCATGTCGTACTCGATGCGAAGCACCGAGTTGCGACTACATCAGATTACTGATGTAGTTGTTTTCCGATGAAGCTGTAAGAACCGCATAGGCTAACAGCAAAAACATGAACAGGAAAAAAAACATTAAACTTTTTACACCTATTTCCAATCAGCCTGTATAAAGTGATCACTGTAAATATTACATTAATTTATTTTTTCAATCGCAATTCTAGAGGACAAATTCTCTGTGGATAGATGGTAAACAATAATTTATTTAAGTAAAAATCCAAATTTTGAAAAAAAAACTTTCATTATTATTACGTTGGATGTGCAAATAAAAACACTATAAAAGGTATAGATACATAAAACGTTTAGAGCTGAAGTTATCCAATTTAATTGTTTAAAATAAAACGATGTTAAACACAAGCTTACAAGGCTCGATCTCTGAGGTTGTTCGTTTGTTCCTCTTCGTTTCTGTAAACAACCACAAACTTGTCACTTTGATGACATTAACATCACATTCAAAATGGTTTATATTCAAATTTATATGTTGTAAATTCTTATTAATTCAAAAATAAATTATATTTTAATAATACTTCATAATAAAAGTTTTGTACTATAAATTTATTCAAATATATTATATAAATGTCTCATTGATATATATGAAACCAATTAATTAAAAAAAATGTTGAAAAGGGTCGACTTAAGATGGCATTGATAAATTAAAAAAGTAGTTCAACTGAAAGTGTCCAAACAAGTGTTTTAAAATATGGATTTTATAACTAAATTAAATAACCGATTCAGAACTGACAAACGTTTATGAGACATCTATATATCAGTGACACTCTTTAAATTACACCTTATGGTATTGCTTTAACAAATCTACTAAGATTTGAGAAACTTTGAAAAAACTGTGAAAACTGTGTGAAAAAAGATATTCCCGATTGTCATCACAGAGCATCTGATTTGACATTAGTTATATATTGTGTTCTCTTTGCATAGTTCACTTTAATTACACAAATGATCAGTGTAAATAACTCAAATTAAAAAAGTGATTCAAAGGAAATTTAAAAAAAAATAAGGTAAATTATAACTAGAATTTAGTTATATTATTATCTTGAATTAGATATGTGATCAACATGAATAATACAAAGTGGAAAAATAAATTAATTAAATATAAAAATTCATCACTAAATCATAACAATGTCATCACTCAATCACAACAATAATAAATTCATTACATAACAACCATAAACGGAGATGGCATATTAAGGTGCATCATTAATGGTACGGAAAACACTTTAATATGTAATATAATCCTTGTTATAAATATAAACCTTTTTGTACATGCCGCTTCTATAATAATTCATCTCATAAAGTTACCAGGGGAAGATTCCATCTCCGTTTATGTTCCAGGGTGATGTATGATTTTGTAATCAATTATAGGTGCATCGCCTCTGTGTTATGGAGAACCATGCCTTCAGTTGCATGCACTGCCCATATCTTATATGTTACAAATATAATATTTTCAATTCCACTATAATAATGAATGTTAACTTTCGTTTATAACTACAACATGCATCTGTAATGTATTCATCTGACAGAGTTATTTCTAGAAAATCTTTAATTTATATTATTGATAGATCATGAATAAGGTACTAAAATGGCGGGCAATATCATCCATACGGCGTGAGCGGCGTACCGCGAACATCACGTTACATATAGACAAAAGAAGAGAAGAGCATGGATCCCAATCGCCCGATCACGTTAATGAAATGAGTAAATAGACTACTATAAAGCAATAGAAAGAGCTATACTGTGAGCTTCGGTGCGAAATCAGTGTGTCAATCAAATATAAAGTAAATCAAATTGAGGAGCAACCGCAAACAAACCATTGCCACGATGGACTGATGGCAACGGAACTAGAATGGCGGCCACCCAGTAAATTTAGTGTGGGTTGACCCCACAGCAGGTAGACCGACGATATAATCAAGGCCACTGGATACGGGGAGCGAAAGAATTATAGACCTTTCATAAAAGTAATTGCGTGTAAAAGCATTTTTACATTGCTTGAAAATTATTGACGCCTATTTTACAATTGAAAGATGGCCCAAATAACCTTGTCCCATGAATACAGATTATAAGTAGATCCTTCTGATATTTTGTTAGTATATATAAATAAAATACACCTACCATACAATGATAAATCATATAAAATGTTTACAATAGCTACTATATACTTAAACCAAAAATTATGAGAAAATTCTGACAATCTAAACAAGTGTAAGGATGCAAATAATGGAACAACCAACACCAATTCAACTGATTATTCTATATACATATGATAAAGGCACCTAATCGCAGTATACATAATTGGCTTTAATCACCAATGTACCATATAACAACCCACTAACGCCCAAAATGAAACTGCAGTACATTTTTCTATTGTTTTTCTATTCTGTTTTCGCACCACCACCTATTTTTATTTATTATATGGTAACTAGTGTCATCTACACACAGATAAAATACATAATTTATCGATTAAGTAGTTGTACCTGTGCAGGTACAGAGGGCGGTAATGGGTTAATTAAAATTTAAGTTACAATGACCAGCACCTATTGGTTAGTATATGAGATGTTAGTTACTTTACTATCAACTTTGTATATATTTAAAATAGTTTTTATTTTACATATACATCGCCCCAAATGTTTATTCAGCTTATAAATATTTTATCCTTATGTTTTAACCTCCATACCAATTGTTCTACGAGTGTTTCATAAATCGACATCAAGCTGAAATCAGGTAGGGATATCTGGACTATGCAATACTGCCAATACACATTCTACAATTGCCCATGTTCATTACCATCACCAGAATGCATCAAAAACGTTAATTTTCACCTCATCAGAGCTACTACACATACTTTAAAACTTAAATCCTTCAACTTACATCCTCAGAATTGGGCGAAGTCTTGTACTAAGTGATGAAGTAATGTTACCAAGAATAACACTAGTCATAAACTGTCTCCTGACCGTATATTCGGGAATATTCTCTGTATCACTTGTTACATCCCATTCTGTCTCTGATGAATATTGCAAATTAATACTTGGTAAAATAATTCTTGAGTAATTTTGTTCTTCTTCTGAATGAGGTTCCTCATCAAAAAACGACTCCGTTGATGATTCTTCATCGCTAACAACACAAGCTGTTGATGTCTCAAAATCCATTTCATAGTCACTCCAAGAAGATGTGTCAGATATTGAAATGTGGGAACCATCACCAAGGGCAGCATTATGTTCATCTATGTTTACGCTTGTGTCTGATGTCATATTTTCAGAGATTGTTGAGTAACCATCAGAGTCTTCGTCTACATTCATGTCAGGTTGAAGACATACAGCACTCGTGCGTGGGTCTCTGTCAGTGTGTACTGTGTTAAATATGCAATGCTTGGACATTTAAATATATTAGTCAAATTATTTATTTAATCTAATAACATAGGTAATGTATTTTTAAAAAAACTTTTTTTAAAACTGATGTATTTATTATAATTTTGATGGAAAATGAATGGATAAAGAATTCACAATGGATTCAGAACTGTATTTTCTTTTAACTGATGCTGTCACCATATGAACTCTGTTAAATAAGATTCCAAATGATGTCTGGCTGTCCCAAATACTCATTTTCATAACAACAAGATAATAAGAAAACCAAAAGATAACTTTGTGTGCTGATACATGTAAACAATACAGCTACTATATATGAACAACAATATTGTATTTTATCAGCTTTCTATTAGAATTTTTGCGGCGGTGGCATTACATAAATACCTATAAATCTGAGACTTTCCTACACAATTGAATGTAAGATAGCTTCAGGATTTCAATACTGGTATATATTAGGTTCCTAAAAGTCTGAACAATTGATGGGTCTATTAATTACAGCGCTATTATGCTTTTCTGCCTATGATCTAATCTGAGATTGTCTCCAAATAAATGGTTTTTTGATAAAATTTAAATATTAAATCTCCATAAAAAGCAATATTGTTAAAAGGACATGGTAACTATGTATATAATTTGTAACTACACTGAACCGCAAAGAAAAAGGGTCGTTACCAAAACTTCAATATTTTCTAAAATATTTGGTTCATTGCCATGAAATAAAAACAGCATCAAAGAATATTCAATCCCATATAAAATGATATATAAAACCATTTTGTAAATTTTATTAAATTGTCTAAAAATTTTAATATAAAAATAGTGGTCGTATGATCGTACGATATGAAATTAGCTCTGATAGAAGAATGGCAGAAGTTTATATGATATGTTTCTATATCAAACGTTATTTCAAACATATTGTTAAGTTTAATAATTATGGATGCTTACTGTTAGTTATATTTTATAGTGTGTAAATAATGTTACTACGCACATATTATAATTAAGTAATGTTGATTGAACACAGGAAAAGACGACATTCAATTATCCATGTGAAAAATTGGATTTTAAAAATTAATCCATACATTCTCCACACAAATATACAATTTTTTTTAGTACAAATAATATATTAACAAAGTAACAGAAATAAATATAAAAGTAACAGAATGAAAAGATTAATAAAATCGGTTAGTAATTCTTAAGTTTTAGCGTTATCAAGTGATGGTGATTCATTTATATATGTAAAGAAAATAATATATAATTCATGTCTGATGATATAATTACTATGAAGTCTCTTCTCTCTTAAATGAAGAATCTTATTAATATTTTCCGATAAATATTATTTGATTACTAACTAAAATTTTTACCAGTTTAATGCGCAATTTTCACCAAAAAGCATTTATGTGCAATTACTAATGTTTTCAAACGTCAAAGGGCATAGTTTTTATTATTATGTATAACTGGTGTTATGAGCAGTGTTTGCCCACCGGCAGAGCACTGGGACTAGAGATCGTATCACGAGTTTCATTCACCAAATACAGTTTTACACATAATTCGCACTTTTTGCATTAATTATGTAGTATTATATTATTCACAAACAATTATCAATAGACAATAGCGTCCGTTGCGTACCGTGTGTATGGGCTGAAATGACTACAACTGGACTTAAAAGACTTGCTAATTTATATGGAAGCCGAATAAAAAGCTATGAGTAACTGTAATATGTTTTGGTTTCCAAAATAACAACTCGTTTCTAAAGCAAAAGGTAGGTATTTACGTCCAATATTAAAAAAATACCTTAAATATTTTTAGCAAATTTAATTGTCATGATTAAGTGTAAAAAAATTATGTTTGCATAAGTGAAATTTGAAATAAAAAGTTTCAGGATTTCGAGTATAGATTTAAAATTATTTTACATATAAATTAAAAATTGGTTATGGACTAAGTAAAAAACTTAGTTTGTTTCGTCCTATAATTAAAAATACATAAAAAAGCAATTTTAACAAACCACCTAAATTTGTAGGTGGATGTAATAAAGTTCATAATATCTCTGCATTTTCAAAATTAAAATAAAATAATAATTTTGTACTTACTGTCATTAATTTCCTATTTTTGTGCATAATATACCACACGGTGTGTACACTACCGTTTGATGCATTTAATGTAAGATAGCCTGCCACTTCACGACCTGACAGGAATGGCGGAGCACGAGGCGCGGCTGCAAACAGGGGGCACTGCCTGGAAGTTCCGGACTTTCCGTGGGATTATATTCAGCATGCTTAAACAGCTCCGTCAGATACATGAATTATAAGCCGCGTAAGAACTGATTGTTTTATCGTCACGTCACATGTAAACTCTCCATTTGTGCACTCCGTAATGTTTCGAACATAACATCGTTATTGTCACTGTGAGGAGGGTAATTGAAAATAATTGTTCATTCTACACTGAATCGCAAAGAAAAAGAGTCGGTTATGAAATCGTCGATATCTTCTTAAATACTTCACCAAGCTTTATGAA
>DWIC01000325.1:0-12582 GCA_018248135.1 Battus belus
CCCCCACATCGCGCAGATGATGATCACCGGTGGGGTTTTAGTGGGAACAACCCACATATCCCAGTCCTCCCCCAGAGGGCGGGAATCTGAAAACGGTCTTGCCGTTAGATTTCCCCACCTAAAAAAAAAAAGGTAGGTTTTTCCCTGCCTAAAGGGAGGAAGATGAGAACACAACTCACTCCGGAGTCGAGGGAAGATGGATAGCCTGCTTAGCATGGAAGCATGCTTGGTGGATGATCCACCTTTCGCCCTGGCCGAGTTGTGTGAGGCCACGCAGTCCCCGAAGCGTTAACGACGAATACATGCGCTGCCTCGATATCGGTTTAAGAGCAACTCTTTTTAGAGATTTCGCACAGGTGTTTAGTTTTTTGTCATTCGTGGGGTCATGTCGTTGGGAAATTCGGCTATGGCAATATTACCTAAGCTCGGAAAATCCGTACATTGCCAACTGATTTGCCGTGAATGCCCAGCCAATATCTTTCGGGCTACCTCCGCGAACGAAGGGTGGAAGTTAGATATCCCGGAGCACGATGCGAAAAGTTCACCTCTAAAGGGTGCAACCAGGGATCGATAGGCGTCCTAAATTCTGCAACTTACCACTAAATCCCTTGTTGGATGCTCTGGAGGAGGGTGCAGTTCATGCTCAGGCCTTTGCTGACTATGTGGTTTTGGTGTTCTCAAGAAGGGAAATAGAGTCAATCGAGACCCTCGCCTCGCTTGAATGGAGGTATCGTAACAAGCTACGCTTTGTCCCCGCGAAACGCCCGCTATGATAATAGCCAAGAAAAAGAAGGCACTAACATCAAACCTTCGAATGGAGGGCGAGGCAATAGTCTTTGTTAAAAAACAAAAGATACTCACTCATAACATCGACGACCGACTATCATTTAAGCCATACGTGTTGAAATTATGCCGTAAGGCCAACAACATCTCTGACCAATTGGCAAGGGCAGCGAGGACTTCATGGGGTCCAAACTCGGAGGTGACCAAGACCGTGCACGTTCCGGTAGCTGCACGCGGTACGCGTTTATCGTACGGACTTCGGCAATGAAATCACTAGGAGTCCGTAAACCCTTGAGTGGAGTGTAAAAGGGATTCACACGCAAAATTTCTAAGTCCTACCGCATGATCAGTCTCCATGTGGAGAAGATCCTGGGGGCGATACTGCCACTAGATCTGAGAACCCTAGAGGTTGGCAAGCTTTAATGATACAGGAGTTGATGCAGGATTGAAGGCATGGGTGACAGAAAGCTCGAAAAACTTTCGAGCTTCCTGAAAATGCCTCATCCTGCGAAGTTGCCAGTAGCCGAGATTGGAAGACTCGGGGACCTAGAAATGGGTGGTTGTGTGGTTAGGGAGGGTTTTTTTTTGAAAGGAAACCAGAGTGGATAGGGAGGGTATAGAGGGCTCCAGATCTACAACGATGGAAGCAAGATTCAAGGTATGGTCCCCCGGTGTATCGTGCTGGCGAGACGGCCTGTTGCAAGAAAACTCAAGTTAGAGGATTAAGTCTTCCAGGCTGAGATGTGCGCTATATCGAGGGCAATTGAGGACGTTCCGGAGATGCCGGACTGAGATATTGAGATCTTTAGCGACTCAATATCATCACTGGAGTTGCTGAACAATGGAACCTTGTTTCACCCAATTACACTCGATGTACGTACAAGCCAAGGCGGAGAGGCTCAGAAAGTTTGTGAAGCACAGGTTGGTCAAAAAATAGTTCTTGAAGCTATACAAAATATCTAAAAAAAATTATCCAACATAATAAAAATTCTACCATTAGACGGCAGAGGCAGAGAGAGAGACTAAATAAAAATAAATAATGGGAAAAGAATTATACAACAAATATACCCAAGTTTGTTTACAAAGATAAAAGAAAAAGTTAAAACGTTAAAAAAATTACAGTAATTTAAAATAGTTAAGGAAAATGTAACTTTTAGAATTTTATACTCGTGGTAAAATAATAAAACATTTTTATAATGGAATAATTTTCTCTGTGCAGCACACTAGAACAAGATCACGTGAACGGGATTTATTTTGACAGTTGACAAATGACAACTCGCTGGTTACAGATCGGGGCGAAAATTTAAAATATATTTAAAATTTCTAAAAATTATTTTCTTATTTTAATTCTTCTAAATTAAAAAATTCTGTGTTAAAAATTAATCAAGTAGCACTTCTCTAAAAATGTTATAATATCTATATATTTGTGATATTGCACAATTTTAATATTTATTGCACGACGTCAAATGAGTGTAGAAAAGAAATATGCCCTCTCATGAAGAAGAAGATAAACCTTGCAGGGCATGCAGTGACTTCAAGACGTGGGCCAAGAAGCAGAAGCCGAAAAAGGATTCAAAGAACACAGCGGTTGAAGAAGAACCGGTAAGGTTATGGAGAGGAATATAACTAGTCTTTACTTTATTCTAATAACAAATATTAATGATTCAATAACATTTTATTTATTCTATCGTTTAGAATAAAATTTAAGGAAATGTTGCGTTAACATTAAACAGAATTCTTTTTAAAGACATCATTATGTAACAAAGTTTTTACTGGAATGTTCCTTATTATTATCCGCATTGATTCATTGTATGTACTATAAACTATCTTTATCTGATTGATAAATTTTCGGTTCTGATGTTGTGAATATTGAGATTAGAAGGACAAATTGACCTCACACTCCTAAGTTTAATGTTATTGTGAACTGACCTATGTCCAGCAGTGGATAACTTATGACTATAATGATAATGATTGTTATATCAGCGTTGCAATGTATCCTCCACCAAAACATAAGCTTTCTCTTGACGAGGGTTTGTGTGGATTGAGTGATGTGACAATTGCCTGGTTTCTTTGACATCCTTTAATGAATAAACAATTATCCTTTTCACACAAAGTATATGTATCAGTATAGATCAAAACAAAAGCTTGAGGTTATAAGCCTATAATTATAGTTGTTACATTTTTCAGCCAAAATCTAAAAGGAATGACTGTCCACTCGATAAAGATGACTTGGGGACTTCCACCTGGGGCTTTCTGCATTCAATGGCATCATATTATCCAGAGAAACCCACAACATCTCAGGCAAAAGACATGGAGAAGTTTTTCAAAATTTTTGGCCAATTCTACCCATGTGAGCCATGTGCCATTGACTTCTTAGAAGAGTTAGTATTTGTTTCATAACATTTTGTTACTTTATAACTACTCTTAGGGACTTAGGGGAGCTAAGGACTGATTATTATGGCCATCTTTGAGGGGTCTATGCTAAGCAGTAGCATCTATCAGTTGAATTCTTTTAAAAATAAATTGAATTGGCTTGTTAATTCCTGTTATAGTAGGCAGACACCCATAACAGCTTTATGAAAGTTGTTATAGTGTGCTAATTAAATAAATAAATAAGTTATTTGATCACTTTTTAATTGATGTTATGCTGATAGCTACAGTTCCAGCTTTATCGGAGAGAGTTCGCGAACAAAAAGAACTATTGAAATAAAAAAATCCGGTTGTTGCACTAGTTAACTATTCAATTTTCACAAGGAGGTGGGCTATACTTGTGTGGATGTATTATGTTATGAAGTGTTATGACTGTTTACGTAATGTGTGTATAATCTTGGTTGTTCTCATGTGTATGTGGGCGAGGAGAATAAGTTGTAGTTTTTTGGTGTAATAGTATATTGGGAGATCACTTCTTCATTATAGAATAGTAATATAACCATAAATATGATACAATTTTCAATTTAACTCACAAATATAAGGGAATAAGTTTGTTTAATGTGTTAAATTGGTTGTAGAAATCACTAATTAATTCTATTAAAACAAACTCACTCCACTGTATCAATATTAAATTCTCAAATTAAAACATTTTTATTATATATGTTACATGTATTATATATCATATATGTATATGTTATATATTCATACTTTGTAAGACTTTCTTACACATCCAAAGCTGTAGTTTGTTTTTTTGAACTTTCTTTCTTTGAAGGATTTTGATCCTTCTGTACATAGTGTACCAATAAATCATGCTGAAGGCAGAAATTTGCATGGACACCTTTTTGTGTATGTCGCCTGTTATCATGTAGGTAGTGTTTTAAGTTTCCTCATTGAGGTGAAATAAAAAATATGATGTGATACAAGGATGAGCCTCATGGGAGCAGCCTTTTAAACATGCTTGTGAGGTCCACCAAGCATTTCTAAAGTTAAATTTATTTTATCAACTTTCTTTTATCTACATGGTAAAATACATACAAATGACAACCAATCAAGACTGAGTGATGCATGATTATGATTATAAACCATGGTATATGATTATATACCATGTGTAGCTCCTCAATTCCAGCTGACATTGGTTAGCGTGAAGTGACAAAGTTCTCATTAAAAATTTTAAGTAAATCATTTTAAAGATTTTTCCTTTTTATTAATTTTATAATTCTTTAGTCTCCTTGTTTGTTATGAATATATTTTATATTTAAATGATTGGTTAGTATTACTTTATGTGCAGCTGCCAAAATTTTTAAAATTTAAAATAGCCCGTTGATGAAAAAGGTTGCTCACCTCTGATGTAATAGACTGATAAGTGGATTTTGAGGAAGCTCTTGTAAAGTCGCAATGGGCTGGTTTCTGCAACCAAGTGATATTGGAATCATTTTGAATCCAAAGTGAACTTGCAAACTGAGCTATGTGGCATAGTCAATGCTAAGTAATACACTTTGTAGCTTCAAGTTTGGAGAATGTTAATGCTAATAAGGCAATTGTAGATACAGACTAAAAAGAATGTGGAATCCAACAATGTCTCCAGGTGGGGCTGCCGGTTTTGTTCCTAGCACTTTGTGCTTCATGTGTAATGTTATGTTTGTTTTTAAATTATGCAAGAATAATTTCTGATGTTATTCATATAGCTTAGAAATAAAAGTCTAAATAATATGATGCGTCCACCACACACATTAGGCACTTGTGGTGGATTAGCCCAAGCTCTCATCTCACAGGATGCTTGTGTCCCAACAGAGTTGTTACATATTTGTATTGATTGACTTTTGGTTAGCATTATACTTCTAATTTAATAATATTCAAACTAAATAATCTCTATTTTAGAAAAACATATTTAACTGTAAATTTGGAAGCTAAATGCTAGTAGCCTTCTACAACTGTGTCTGTCCACTGCTGTTCCGATCCAGGTTCTCCCAGCCAACTTCTTTATGTCGTCAACCTACCACTAGAAAGTCCTACCATGCTTTCTTGTCATGTCTTGGGTACCAATGTATGAAGGTCTGGCATCCACTTCCCTCTGAAAAGAATGACAGCTAAGATATGGAACAACTGGAGTCTTTGATTCCAGCTAACTATAACTTGGGAGTCTTCGAGTCGAAATTAAATAGGTTTCATCTAGACAAGCAAGTACCACGACAGGCCTTGTCGTCGCTTAACATGAGGCGATATAGATGTCAACAGCCTTGACCATTTCCATGTAACCTCCCTGATTGTCAAACAAACTTTTCTGGTCTCTATTTATTTTAGCTATTTTCGTTTTATTAAATAGTTTTTCCTGTCATTCTTCTCTCCATTGCATTTTGGCAAATATAATACACTGTATAAACTATCATTTTAAGCATTAATATTGATTAAAATTAATTTCAGTATAAAGGTGAATCCACCAAAGACAAAATCAAGAAATGAGCTTGCGAAATGGCTTTGTGAGAGACATAACACAGTGAATGTTAAACTTGGGAAGCCCGTGTTTGACTGCAGCAAAGTGCATGAACGGTGGCGTGACGGCTGGTCAGATGGCTCATGTGATTAACCTTGGGTATGTGTCGCAGTAGCCGTGGACTCTGTCGTTAGATAGGAATTATTTCCCATGTTTTTGTTACATATATAATATGATGTGTATATTACATGCAGTGTACATATTTTTTATATTTATATAATAACCAACTCGGAAACATCAATTATTGTATTTTCTACTATTGGTATACCCCAGAACTGCAATGACTATCAGCATACCTTTACAACACACGTAAAATTTGATTCTGTACGTCATTTTAAGAACCCAGGGCTCTTAAAATACAGCAGTCACTACAATATAATAAATGTTCACTAAGAAACTGTATGTATACAGGTGTTCCATAAATGAAAAATCAAAATTGGGTATTTGTTTTAATAAATCATATTCAGGTACTTTTTTAAATTTATCAATCAAATTAGTAAACCATTTTATTTACCCCTGTAACTATAATTGTAATTTAATTAAAATGGAGTCATTTTCTGATAAGGTCAGACCTCCTCAAACCATGTACTCTAAATTAATACTACATTTAACAACCATTAATTAATCGGACATGCTAAAAGAGCTAGAGATTATTTGTATTTTCTTCTTAAGGGATAGTTTGCCCAAATTCTCATTAACGTTGATTTATGGGACACCATGTATTTTGATTTTTGTCTCCTGTTCCTAATAAATGTGAAGTCATTTATGTAAAGGATAATTAGATTGAAAAGTTGTGATTATGTTTAAATGGTTTTATACAAAAATTCAATGTAAATGAAACTAATGTGATAAGGAAGGCGAAACAGTTACCATGTATATTCTATTTCTCTATAGCATTTGGAAATGTTTTACTTTACAAATGTATTTTCATGTTAAACAATTAATTGTAACTTTGTTAATATGATACAGCAGTTTGAATTATACAGACAGTATAATGTGGATATGGGTATCTACATAAGTGCCAGATATGCAATAAACAAATTGACACTATTCATTTTGGATTTTATTTCAAACTCTTATAACACTTGGTTTGATACCTTTTTAGTTCCAAATAATTTGATTGGTTTACTAGTTTTAAAGAATAATATTGTATATAACTCGGTCTGCATAAAGCTTCTACAGTTATTTCCAATCACCTGTAGAAAGTGCTGCCAAAAAGGCCAAAGCTGGTAGTACAAAGTAAAGGAATAGATAGTAAACAATATTTCATTTTATAATGTGTTCAGAATTTTTAAAACCCTTGTTTCATTCAAAATAATCATTACATAATTTTTGCTGACATTTTTATATTTCAATAGCTGTATATTTACCCCTTTAATCTGTCCTTTGTGTCAGAAGTTTTTAGGTTGTTGCATTTCAGTAGTATATATTAAGACTTATAATCAATCACCATGTATATGATTCAGAGATTTCATATTTAATTTAATTTAATGTATTGTGAAACCAATAACAGTTGTGCGATGTAAAAATGTTCTGTAGTATTTGTAAATTTTAGACAAATATCATGAAATAATTGAATATGTCAAAGGCAGCATTTTTTAAAGATCATTGAGTGATTGGTGATTTGATTAAGACTCGAATAGAACAAATGAAGACCTCTAAAATATTTCAACCATCAAAACAAATGTCACAAATATTTCATTAGTAAGAGTGGTTGAAGCGGTTCGAAAACTGCCAGTTCAATTCAAAATCCCTTTGTGAAGATAGAGCCTAGTCACTCCATGGAGCATTCACCAAAGCAATCTAAGACCTTGGCAACCTCGTAACCCAGTGAAAGAGTAGTATGTACCAGCTCGGGCCGAGGCTCCTTCTTCAAGCTTCGCTACATTAATAAAGAGATCTTAGGCTAGGCTAGGCGCACTCAGCACCAACTCAAACCTGGAAAATGTAGAATCCATTTGGGCAGAAGAGATAGGTCTTGTGTTTGAAGCATATGCATATCCCAAAACGGGGTTAGAACTGATGTTAATCTCAAGCGGAAAGTAAAAAAGAATTCTATAACTACTTTAGAAATTATAGGCATTTCGAAGTTACTGTGGCTTGTTTAAGTGATATTTATGCTTTTAAATTCTGTTACCATAACTTTGAATAATGTTTCTGTGATTACTTTTAATAATAACAGAATACCTTCTTGTTTACTTGCAATGGTATATTTGCCGTACTATGAGGACATTACACAAAATTTTCAACTCGGACAGGGCCTCCTTAAGTAGACATAGTTGCCAGATGCCAATTTTTAAAATTAAAAACTATATTAAAATAAATATCATCTTTAGAAAGACACTTCTTAGTTGTTTGAAACCAATTTTTGTATTGAACTACCTTAGACTAATTTTATAAATATTTTTTAAAAATGTCTATTGTAATGTGATGAATAAAAAACATTGGGTTATCAAGATAAAAATGTATTAATGATTTAAAATTACAAATTTCATTGTTGTAAATCGTCCAAACAATACAAAACTCGAAATTTGTATATCTACAGGAGCTTTTAAAATAAAATATTTTAAAAAAAAGTTTACTATTGCGCAACATAAAGATGTTGGAAAGTTTATAACTTCCATCTGTGCCGATACATGGCATTGGTAGTCAATTGTTTTGCACTATCGTTTAACACAGGTGGTCATACAAAAAAGCACCGCTTCCATGAGTCACCAAATGTGTGTTATTAACAAACCGATCTATCCTTCGTATAGTCAGATTTCTCTCTTCTAGTTCACAGACCCCACCACCCCGGGACCTCAGTTCCAATGAAGCTGTAAAAGCCTCCGGGCTAACAGCACAAACATCGACAAGAAACAATGTATATAACAATTAGAGTATGTAATGAAAAAAATTCTCAACGGATGTCTAAGCGTTGCAACACTGAGTAAATGCATTTTTCCTGTACCTTTTTCTCGTTTGTTGAGGGTAAATATATATTTGGAGTATAAATAACTAGGGCATTAGAATATCTGAGGACCATTATATGTTATCGGGCAGATATAAGATCCCAAGAACATGGTGGTGGAGGGGGGAGGGGGACCATCGTTTGTGCAATTGTAGGCTGTAGGGGCCGAAAGGTTTTCGAGTGTCGACCACGGGCCAATAGTCTGGGCGTGTGTAGATCCACCATTAGGAAGACCAACAATATTGTTACCATTGGGCGAAGTTATAAGTGCAAGACAATGTGGTGATTTTTAGGGGAAATCTATGCCATGTAGTGGTCAGCTAATGACAAAGAGAATCATGAAATTTCGTCAACTCACTTGCTGTATTTTTATTTCATTACACGGAAAGACCACACAAATTATTACTTAAGCTCCTTTAAATGTACAATATTCGAGTTAATGCTTTTATTGATTTTCAAAATGTTTACAATGAATGTATACTTACATTCTATGAATACACTTCCTAAAACTACCAAATATTAAGTGCACTTATATTGCATGGTCACTTCACAAGCGTGTATCAGATAGTCACTTCACAAGCACATATTTATATAAGCATGGACATGTCTAGCTCTTTGGGCCAAGTCAAACTGTGCATTGAGACATTTTTTATTGTATTTTCTTATTTAGTACCAACTTTGTTTTTGATTGAATAAATGCAACCAAATTCATCCGTTTGTCTTAATAATGCAATTTAAAATGACATATATTAGTGTTACAATAGTACACAAGACTCAGCCCACAAGCCCAACTAGACAATGCTGTATTAGACAAATCACTTCACGAGCTAGTGTTGGAGTGAGACGGGTCACTCGACAGCATATGTTAGAGTGAGTCGGGTCACTGTTTGGTTTGCTCTCATAAAAACTCCATTTCCCTCTCGATGCCAACAAACTTCAATTGCTCTGTTGGGCCATATCTGAAAAAGAAAAAAAAACTTTAATTCAAGTTATCTCTTAAACCTATAAATCGCAATCTACCAGTGCAAGTATGCATCTAACCAACATAAACCATTTGAGACATGTGACGTCCACTGCTGGACATGGCTATGACAATGATGACATTATATTTATGAAGTTTGTCGCAAATCATGTCTGCATGTTTAAAAATAATATTAAACAAAACAAAATGAGAAAAAAACAGACATTTCTGTTACGCACAGATATCTATTATTAATACAACATAACATAATAAGATTATTTCAGATATTTTTGCATAAATACTATTTTTTTTGTTACACAAAGGCAAAGAAGTTGCCGGTTTTAGAACTAAAGTTGAGACCTCATGGTATTACCATGTTATGTTCTGTCACTCCTCAAATGACTTGATTGAAGATAGCACCCCAGAGTAAAGATGTGTTTACGTCCATACTATTTCAATTTAAGTTAAATTATGTAGTTTTGTATTATTTAACAAAATTACATGGTCCCGCCGAGTTCTATTTGCCTGTTCTTCTCAGTTCTTACATAATTAATTCCGAAAAGATGGTAAACTCATGTCAACTAGAAATGTATAATCCATTATTTGAAATAAACACTCTTTTAATTATAATTTGCATTTGGTGGGATACCTGTAGTCGAAGAACAACTCCTCGCCGGGCTGAATGGCTCGCTTGGCGAAGATCCCGATGCGATGATCTCCGTTCACCATCATCACCTTCGCGTAACAGTTGGGGTTGATGGAGTGGTTCGCGAAGCGGATCTTGTTGCCCTTACGCGTCGCGTCCACCACGAAATCTGAAAATTAAATTAATCCATCACCTTACATATGTAGGAATGTAATGTTTTTTAAAGTAAACATATCTTAATTTAGGGTCCGCATAGTTAAGAAAAACTAAGGTATTTGAGCAGCAGGACGAAGGAGATAGACAAATTTTAGGCCTTCTGTTCTCAAAAATCTCGTGTTCGTTTTGTAAATTTTAGATTTAAAACTAGGAAAAGAAAAGTTTTATTTTTATATGTATGCCTACACCCAAATCCATCAAGATGTATTTACTACGTCTGTCAATATTTTTTCATGTATTTAAATTATGTCACATAAATGTTATCTATATATGTAACTCAAAGGTGACTGTCTAACTGACATAGTGATCTATCAACGCACCGCCCAAACCACTGGACGGATCGGGCTAAAATTTGGCATGCAGATACGTGTTATGACGTAGGCATCTGCTAAGAAAGGATTCTGGTTAATTCTACCCCCAAGGGGATAAAGTAGGGGATGAAAGTTTATACGAAACTTTGTCAATTTTAAACCGTTCGGGCTGAGACTTTGCATGCATAAAGCTACTATAAGGTATATATAAAGATCTATATAAGAGGATAAAATAGGGGATCAAAAACTATACCTAATTAACTTTTTAACTTTTTAACGCGATCTAAGCAACAAGCAAAAGCTAGTTACATCTTGGTGAATCTCTAGCTTTCATGTTATTAATAACTTGAATACAACTTTTCTATATTTATTCTTAAAAAAGATCTATGTGCGTTATTTTAATAAATCCTTAATGTGTACGCATACATAATAAAGATTCACAAGTGTTCAATTTCATTTAAAAGAGCAACCGTTGTGTTTCTGGCGGGCTTTTTTCAACAGCTGTGTTCCAAGCCGGGTGGTACACTTTACTATGCAAATACAAAAGCGCATATAAATGCCACTTAAAATACTCTTAATTTGAAATTGTGTGTGTGTCCTGGTGCAACTGACCGTTGTTAAGATTGAAGAGGAATGAGCACATGTATTTATCGTAGACTTTCCCCCGTCGGTCCGCCTCGTCCTGCGAGATGATCTCCCCACAGTACTCCGAGATGAACTCATTCTTGTGAGCGGCTTCCTTCAGGAAGATGCCCCAGCCCGCGACGTCGGACGGTGCCAGCAGCAGGTGCTTGTGGAGGCCCCTGTTACACAAATTACACGCATCACTCAAAATGTAAACACACTCTTAATATTTACTGGACTATATTGCTTGGTACTGTTATATAAAATACATCATTATGTATACTTTTTTATTATATATAATTATGTATACTTGTCTTTAAATAACTATACAAGCTTCCTGCCATATTCCAGCTAATGGTTGTATAAGTGGTTATGGTGGTGTTTGCAGTGATGGTGAGGGTTTCAGTGGTACAAGCGATAATCTGGGAGGTGGGTGGTGAAACTAGACGATTCATGGCAATGGGCGGTGATATGATGATGATGCCAGCGATGGTAGCGGTTTCGGCGGTTTTGATTGCCACGATAACAGTGACAGTGGTGTGTAGTAATGGGGTGGTTGTGTGTAGCATCGGGGCGATTGTGTGTAGCATCGGGGCGATTGTGTGTAGCATCGGGGCGATTGTGTGTAGCAGCGGGGCGTTGGCGTGTAGTAGAGGGGAGGAGGTGTGTAACAGCAGGGCGCTAGTGTGTAGCAACGAGATGGTGGTTTGTTGCAGAGAGGCGGAGGTATGTATCACTCAAGTGGTAGTGTTTAGCAGCGTGGCGGTACCTCTGTACGGAGACGTTGCGGCAGTATGCGTGATGTCTCGCAGTCGCGGGCGCTGCCGGAGCATCGGCCCCGCACGCGACGCACAGGTCGGGGTCACACTCACGCACGCCCAGGTAGCACGGGCACTGCTTCGTGTTGCACTGCGCTTTGCACCGGCACCCCGGGAACCGGTTCTGACCTGCAAACACACCCACATGCCCACTTATATATACACCAGACGAACCGAGAGACATACGTAAGAAAAATTTAAACTATTATAAAAACTATTTTTTCGTATAACTCCAGTTATTAAAAACTTTTTAAGTCTATTTTAAGTAATAAAATTATAATATATATAATAGGTTGTCAAATATCTCCCTTCCGCCTTTTTGTCTTTTGAATTTCGCGGCTATGTACAAAGC
>DWIC01000326.1:0-12545 GCA_018248135.1 Battus belus
TTTTTATTTTACTCTTTTTATATTGTTGTTTGTCTTTATATTTGTTTTTTTCTCATATTTATAGTTATATATATATATTGTGAGAGAGAGAGTGAGAGAGAGTGTTGGGTCCAATGATAATGAATTTAAACATAAACAAACTTCACTTTAAAAACCAGTCTCACCAAAAATCTCATCTGTACAAAACTATATTATATTTATATTTTACAATATTTGTTCTTAACAATAATAGAGACGTTGATATAATAATCGTAATTTTTTAAATAAGTTGAGTAAATTTTTTATATTCGAATTAAAAAATTACTCGACTTATGTTGGATTCTCTGCAAAGCGTACGTCGCCCTCAAAAATATTTATAGGGAAAATACAATCACATCCTATAGAAACTTATTTGTGAGCAGTGGCAACCCTATATAATTATTGGACAAAGTGAATCAAATGTATCATAGTGAACAAAAGAATCATATAAGATCGTATCTACCCGGCAATAGAACCTACCTACGATCGCAAGTACAAGTCTGGCAACTTCAGGGCAACAACTGCTATTTTCATCTTTATTTGTATCTTTAAAATAAAAATGTAAAATGAATCTTTTTTCACTAAAACTTAAGAAAAAATTTAAATAAAAAAAATCAACGTACATGTTGCTAACATCAAAACTCGAAAAACGTCTCCACGAATTCGGTATTTTTTATGTTTTTATTAAACCTCGTGAAAGGTCAGGACAGAGAGAAAAAATACAAATAAATGCGACAAAAATAGTACTTTAGTTACTAATAGTAATTTTTCTACATATATATAAACCACATATATGTCTCTTGCTATGAAACATTTGACATCTATCAAAACCAAAATGAGGCGTGTCAAGATGTTTAGCGAATCGTACGTGATTTTGCGAAATTGGTGACTCCGACGTGATAACGAACATCGCGTAAATACATATTATATAGCTTAAGTGTGTATATAGAAGAAAAGTAGGCGCGGCGACGACGTGAGAGCTGACCCCATCAATCCCTGGATGTCCTGGCTTCAGCACAAGCCGGACGGACTTAGAACTCTGACATCTCAAGCAATACTTTGCTGGACTTACAGAACATTTATATTTCAATCTCTAGTTGCTGTAAAGCATTTAGTGATGTTTCAGCGTCTCCCATTTCGGATGACTGATACATGTCTGGCATAATATTCGAAAAAACTGCATACATTGGACAAAAAACAGCGTCAACGCTCAAACTGGCATACGTTGTTTGGCAGCCACGTGATACACATACACATATACAAGCTATATTAACTGTAGCAACGCGCACACGAATAGACATTCAAAAATGATTGATTTTTATATATTATTTTGAATACACTCTTTACGAATTATGTTTATTGTTAATTAATTGACCGCAAACGATTTTTTCATCGCCCATAATGTTTTACACTTTTAATCGTTTACACTTTACACAAAAGTTTTAGTAGTAATTAGCAACAGTTGTCTGTTCAGTTCTTAGTATAATGTAATCATTAAGATTTGGTAATTCTATTCGCATAAATATGTAATGAAAACTTATTTAGCTTACTCATTAATATTCTCTTTCGTTACAATTTTAAGGACCATTAATAGCTCTGCCGGCCAGCATTAAAAAGCGCTTAGCTAACAAAAAAAGAAATTTCGGTGGCCAGTTGTCGGTGAAAAATTGTACAGGTTGCGTTCAAAGCAATTAGATACGCACGAAAAGTGTGAAATTGCCGCATGATAGATTAATTTAGAATGAATAGCCATATAATAATAAAAATAATAATAATAATTATAAAAATTATGACATGGAATTTAAACTTTGTGTACGTAAAAATTAGATTAACTTTCTAGTTTTTAATTTATTTATCTTTATCAACTTACTGGGGTATTCCACAGTAAATAATTGGACTCTCAAAAGATTGCCATAATGATATTATCGGTCTTATGCCGTAACTAGCGACTAACCATGACCTTAACTATAGTTCTGTTTCTAATTGATGTTATGCTGATAGTCTTGCAAAAAAGCGGAAGGGAGATATTTGACAACCTATTATATATATATATATTTATTCCTATATCCATGTAACTCCATAAATTTAGAATTATCAATTTCTTTTACCCTTTTCTATTATTTTCCTGATACTTTAAAGAAGGTTCTTACGTCAAGAAAATCGCAAATAGGGCTGATCAGATTAAAAATAATCCGTGATCAACATTTAAATAAAATTTTTGATTCCAAAATCGACCTACATTTGACAGATATATTTGACTTCTGTTCGGTATCAAATTTTTGTTTGTTGAACATTATTCTTCCTAATGTATGTTATATTCTCAATGTTACATGTTTTTAAAAAGAAAAAACCGTTTTATTTCAATTCCGAAATCAAAGTTGGTGTTGAAAAGCATCGTACATTCAAAAGTAACCTTAAACCCGACTGCCTAAGATTGATTATCGTATATCAACAATTATGAAGTATAAATTTTGAAGTTCCTCGATCAATCTTCAGGAAGATACCATAAATAATTTAGGAGTAAAATACAACAGCCCTTTTATTAAATAAATAAATAACTAGGGAACGTCTCTGCTTGTGTAATTGGTTTCTATCGATTTTACATTAGTAACGAAAATTTTATATGTGTATTACATGTGTGTCGATTTGTGTGTTTGGGTAATTATAGGTAATTACGGTATTCAAATTCATTTAACAGTGATTCGTATATAAAACAATGTATGCTTCGATCGATCATTCTGAACTAAGAGAAACATCAGACATGTCTCCTTTTGCATTCCTACTGCTCTGCGTACAAGCTTGCTTGATCCAGGTAAGATTGTAATGTTTTAGATTCTTATAAAAAATAAATTAACGTGTTTCAATTAATATGAAATTTTGTTAATAGGCTACATTGTTCACGGTTATTAATTTGATGTTTAACTTTAGTAAAAATAATGATATTATTTTTTTTATGTGATTTATTTTTTAAATCATATTAATGTAAAGTTTTGTCCCTCTAGAATGTATACAGTGAATGTGCCAGTGCCGGATTTGGTCTCGGATTAGGATACGCGCCAGGATGGGCCGGCGAATACGGACTCGGATACGGACCCGGTTTAGCTACTGAATTTGGTTACGGGCCAGGTTTCGGCCTCGGATACGGTCTTGCTGGTCCTGCGGCTGTCGCCGGCCCAGCTTACGGAGGCGCCGGTGTCGGTGACATAGCGGTTGGTGGTGAGATGGGCGTTGCAGGTACCACCGTCGTAGAGGGACAGGTGCCGATCCTCGGCGCCGTCAGATTTGGAGGTGATGTTCCTGCTGGCGGTGTCGTGTCCATCGCAGGACGCTGCGCTGGAGGCTGCGGGTGCGGTAGCCCCTACATGTATTGAACCAAAGCAAACATTTCGTAATAACATATCAAAATTAAAATAAATGATAAAATTTAACATAAGAGTTGTTTTTGATATATATACAGTACACACTTCGTTCAACAAGCATTTGTTTCAGAAGGCAAACGAATACTAACAAAATATTTCCTCAGTGATATGTAAAGGACAGAGAACCTTATTAATTTACTCGAATAAGTAATATTAAGCTGTGGTTTTCAGTCTTTTGTTCTCATAGATCACTTCTAAGCTTACGCTGCTTCCAGTCTACCGCCCGTAGCTACATTTCTGCCATATTTCCAAACTCGATTTGATTATATATGAATATGAAAATTATACCTAACTATGGAAATTTGTGTTACGGTTCCTACTACGAATTATTAGTTGTTCACAAAAAAGTAAAATTTTTGCGCTATGCAAATCTTTACACGCTGTGCTGAATATTAAAAAAAATTACAATTAATAAACAATAGTAGCTGAGTTCCTTGAAATAATAATATAGGCACATTGAAGTCCAGTCAACATTTTATTTCTTAACTATCGAAACCTAGTAAAACTTCATGGACCACCAATTACGAATTGTGAACCAACATATCTTTGTCATGCCAATTTAGACCCCGGCATGCCTTTTGTGGACCTCCAGGGTCTACCTTTGGAAAGCTTTGATCAATCAATAAGAAATTCGACGAATTTTTATTTTGTAGCGAATAAGAAGGACAATAAAAATTTTTGGTATATCAAGAACTTTATTATACCTTATAGTAACAATTGAAAATAAGGGTTTTAAGATCCATCTAATAAATGCGCATTTAATTATTTGTGAACCCATACTTTCATTTATGCCAATGTTAAACAAATGGGAAAAGTTTTTGTGTCTTCACTATCGACATAATTTCACAAGCAGTGGTAGAAAACATTGCTTTTTGAGTTAAAAAAAAACATTGCAGTTATATAAACTCTAATGATTATTGTTTTGGTAGTATTAAGTCACTCGAGCTGATAAAAAAAACTATAGAATAAAACCACGGCAATAAAAAAATTCAGCCACGTGTCTTAGCGGGTATCTTATTTCTTCAAACTTACAACACAGTTCGCGTGCATCCTCTAATGCTAAAGAAAAAGTAATTTCGCTGAAATAAACGTCCATTAATTCGTAGAATAAATGATTCTTCTATTTAAACCATCACCTCTGTAGTATGAAGGTGACACGAGATGTAATAAATACAGAGCATAAAGAGATCTGATCCTGGCGTTTTTTATTTCTATACCGTAAGTGATTCAACATTTTTAATTTGGTCTTTCGTTAGCACCTTAATTATTAGAAATAACTAGTACAATGCCAGAAATCATTATCTATATTAATTTCTGTTTTTCCGTCCGGGTTTATCATGCGTTAGTGGTAATAATACGATTTCGTTAACTCGGTGGTTAGGTTGATAAAAGTTTTTTTTATTATTTTTGTCTTTGCAGTTTCTAAAATTATTATTAAAATGTCGATACAAACTATGTTCTCTTAAGCAATTAACTATTAATTTTTGAGGTAGAATCCACTAAGCTGCCGTTAATAACCCGTAGTTCCCTACACAGAACGTTACGCTATAAAAGACGATATTTAACCAACACATACAAGACTGAACAGAAGTTTTGTAAACATGATTAGCTTTTTATTAAAGCGATACTAAGATACGTACCATATTACTACAGAATACCATAATAGAAATTAATGCAAACATCATTAATCATCAATAATCATTGAGTACATATTGAATCTAATATTTTTTCTACAATTTAATGTCTTTGACAAGTACCTTTCAATAGGACATTTTTTTTAAATATTGCTGGATATTGATAATTTATGTTGAACATTCACAACACTTGATGCCGTTATCTCTGAACATAAAGTTATATTTTTGGAGGTAAATCGAAAATATTACACTCGTGCCTTAAAGTGACGTATGACGTTTGTTTTTTTATACTTTTACGCATAACCTATAGAAACTAACTTACTCCTAATAGATCGTTAGGATGTCTAAAGTTCAATAATAAACAAAAACTCAGTAGTTATATCAAAACTGTTATATACGCGTGTCAGGCACAATTTGATACCATGGCATAGCGGTTGAAGCTGGACTTAAAGAGAGATTTTTTGTATTTTATAATTTATGTAATACACATAAAAATGTCATTAATTTATATCAATTTCTGCATTATTTTTATGTTAATTTACTAAAATACTATTCATAACTTTGTGTCAAATTTTATTTTGGTGTTAGGGTTTACTAGCGGGGAACTGGTTCCATATGAATGAAAATATAAATAAGTTCAATTTTTATTTAAAAAAACTTTAATGGCGAGCAATTGCTTAGTAGACACCACAACCGCAGCCTCCGAAGGCGCGGCCGGCTATGCCGGGGCCATAGCCGATACCGGCGGCGAGGCCGGGGCCGTATCCCAGACCGGCAGCCGCGGGATAACCCCAAGCGGGACCGGCGATGTCTTCGCTGATCATGCCCACGGCACCGTCGCCACAGCCGTAGGAGACGACACCGGCACCTGCGGTAGGCAACGCTCCCTCCAGACCGACAGTGCCCAGGAAAGGTACCTCGCCGCCGATGGCCAAGATTCCTCCGATCTCGTTCTCTGAGAGCACGGACAGGCCGACGGGCGGGATGGGGGAAGCGCTTGATACAGCGAAGCCACCACCGCTGGATGTTGGAACGGCAGCTAGTCCGCAGCCGGCTCCGTAGCCAGCCCAGGGAGCAGCAGCACCGCAGGGAGCGGCGGCCATCAAGGGAGCTTCATAAGCTAACCCGGCGCCAAGCCCGTTGCAGTAAGCAGAGATGGTCTGAAATAAAAACGCAAAATATAGTTTAAATTCCTAAACACAATTAAGAACCTTTTCCAAGTTACTTTTTCAAGCTTACCTGGACCAGGAAAGCTTGAGCGCAGAAAAGAATAATAGCTTTGGCTGACATGTCGATGTTGTTTATTTAAAACAAGTGTAACTGCTATCGTAAGTCTAAACATTTTATAGTGTCACTTGTTAAGCAATTTAAAAAAAAACGAGTAATATTTTTAATTAAGAAATATTATGTCTTGCTGCAAATGCCACAGTAATTACTATTGAGAAACTTCTCAATTAATGTCAACAAAAAATTTCTAACAAATTATTTTTTTTAATTAAATACTACTAATATCAGTAGTATTTAACTATGCTTACTGCTCTCTATTGAATATTACAAATAAAGACGGAGTAATGTAATATGAAATAATTCATGTCTTAACACGCAAAAAAATAGTAAAATGCTTATTAAAATTGCAATTTTGGATATCTTAATTATTATTAATATCCTACATAGAGATTTTAAACTGAAATGCACAATTAAGGAAGAAATAAACTTCTATTGCATGTATTTTCATTACAGTGTCGTGATTTTTTTCTAACAGTTGCAACATTATTTCAACTTCATCAAACAGTAAATAGTATATAAGACAGTTTACGCTTCAATAGATCATTCTAAACTACACAGTCGTAAAACAAATAGCAGACATGTCTCTTTTTGCATTCCTATTGCTCTGTGTGCAGGCTTGCTTGATCCAGGTAACTCTTACGTTCTTGTTTTTTAAATTCCATATATGATTCAACGTTTTGTTTCAAAGAGTATGAAAAAGTAGTTTGTGTGTTATAAATTTTATATTTAAATTTAGCACTAATGATCGTATTTGCATTTTATTAAAAAGTAAAACATTTGTCATTAAAATCACATTTTTATATGTATATTTAATGATTTATGTTTTTTGTGTTTCCAGAATGTATACAGTGAATGTGCCAGTGCTGGATTTGGTCTCGGATTAGGATACGCGCCAGGATGGGCCGGCGAATACGGACTCGGATGCGGACCCGGTTTAGCTACTGAATTCGGTTACGGGCCTGGTTTCGGTCTCGGATACGGTCTTGCTGGTCCTGCGGCTGTCGCTGGCCCGGCTTACGGAGGCGCCGGCGTCGGTGACATAGCGGTTGGTGGTGAGATGGGCGTCGCCGGTACCACTCTTGTGGAGGGGCAAGTGCCGATCCTCGGCGCCGTCAGGTTCGGCGGTGATGTTCCTGCCGGCGGTGTCGTGTCTATTGCCGGACGCTGTGCCGGTGGCTGCGGTTGCGGCGGCCCCTACATGTATTGAATCTGAGCAAACACTTCATAATAATTACCCAAAATTAATAATAAATGATGAAAAATAATATTGTGGCTGTATTTTTAATATACATACTATATAATTGTTTAACAAGCATTAATTTTAGAAGGTAGAAGTAAAGATGACGAGTACACACAGTCACATAGCAAACGTAAAATTCCGTCCTTATTTAAACTACCTTAAATGTAATACATAGAAGAAAAACTACCTTGATACGTTACTCGGAAAATGTTGAGTGCTGGCCGCCTCTAACCGGCTCTATTGGCAATCTATGGGGAAGGACGGCCCAGCGGTGGACATCCTGCGGCTGAAATTAAAACGGTGATAAAGCCGATTTTCTCTAATTATGGTGGGCACGAGGCAATGAAGGGGTTTAAACTAAAGGTTGACCTAGTGGATTCTTTGAACGTACTTCATAAACATGCAATATAAATGGTATAAAAAAATACTCCTAACCACTGTATTAATGTTGTTATAAAAAAACTTAAAAATATGGATAATAAGGCAGCGAAGTAAGAAGTTTAAAAAGTAGCACTTGTAGGTCACGGGTACAATTCCCGGGAACACGTACTGAATGGGGACCGGGACCACTCTCAGGAAGAGCTGCTCAAAAAGAAGTTACCAATGGATGGCCAGCAGCGTGATCTGCGTTTACCACACTACGATCGCCAACTCGACTGACAAAAGCGATTATCATATATCCCCCTAAAAATATTTTTGGGGCAGGTAAACGGCAATGACGAAGATACCTTGCGAAGACAGAAAGTGAAAAGAAAGTAAAGTCAGTATGTAGTCAGTATGTAAAGTCATTACCATTCATTTATCATTCACCTTTGGTAGGTATGCGAATACACTTCACCATAATTAAACAAAAACAATCTTAATTACTATACTTAAAATATCTGTATGGTTTCTTATGACAATTGATTCTTACTGGATAGGTATATCATACAATTTTTCCATCAACGCATATAAGCAGCGACGTGTTGAAAGTCGAACTTGCGACCTGTTCTTAGTAGCTGTTCCAACTGGTTGAGATGGGCTTCGCCGATACTACCACCATGGAAAAATGGGTGCCGATCCTCGGTGCTCTCAGAATAGGCAATGATGCTCCAACTAAAAGTGAGCTCTCCATTGATGGTAGTTGTAAATAAAGATACAGAAACCCTATTGGTATTAAACAAAACTATGATCTTTTATAAAAAAATCAGTTTGAGTTATTTAATAAACAAAACAAATAAGAGGTTTTCAACTAAAAAAAACAATAAACATTAAACTAAAATAAATTTAGAATAAATGTTATTTTTTTTATAACTATTATTTCCGACAGCACGTACCTTTTATACGCTGTTACTATTGTAGTTTTATATTAACTGTACTACAAACTATATTAAACAAACACTTAAACCTAATTAACATTTTAAAATACAGACATTTGTATAATAAATACATATAACAGATAGTCCAAGCATTCTGTCAAGTATTAATATATTCTCATTTCAATTTACACATACTAAATTTTAAATTCACAGAACTTACACCAAGTTACTCCAAAATGGTACAACGTTTGCATCATGTTGGAGACTCTGTTGTCTAAATATCTTCACTCTAGTCTAAAGACCATTGTTAACTCTGAGAGTACGTATATCTGTTTGTGGTGTTTCATAACTTTGTTGTTAATAAAACTATGGTGGGACGAATGCAGGTGCTTTGAACGCTCTTGGCGCATGCCACGCTCATACACACTAAATAATGATTGTAATACAATTTATAAATCTCCTTAATTGAGGTCTTAAACTTTCTTCGTTTATTTTATTCGTTGATTATTCGTCGTACATAATCATCGAGCAAAAAATGTTAATAACATAATAATGGAAGCAATGGGTCTGATGTGAATTTGTAAATTTTTAAGTCTTCATTAATTTTTATATTTTTTTTTAATTTAAATCACCGTTGCGTCCTGTCATCGATTATGTGATGTATTTGCTACCATCAACGCTTTCTCAACAATTTTATAAAATTTATAGTTGGTTTAAATTAATATTATATACACTCATATACACTTACGCTTATTCATCTGTGAACGGCGTTATTTTAGGGACAAAATATATCAAATCGATCTTATAAGGTATTGATTCTCTTTGTAGAACATTTTAATCCTTATACCTCACTTTGGGTCGTTTCGTTTTGCGTATTTTTCGAAGTTGCGTTGCTGCTTAATTAGTACTAATTTCCACTGTGCGTTGTTAGATTTTCGAGGTTCTTAAAAATCTTAATTCACTTTGCGTCGTTTCAATGCGCAATGCGCCGTGTTTTTGGAACGAAACCACGACGCCAATTGGGGTATTGTTATATATCATTACAAGGATTGAAATTTACTAACGCATTATTACGTCTCTCAGTATACACAGCCTCTACACATAAATAAGGAAATAATGATAATGATCACACTTTTTTTTTGGTTCAATTCAACAACTTTTAAAATAGATAAATGTGTGATGTAAAACTGTTCTGACTGTTCCATTATATTGCTATTATGATGACCGTAAATAACACTTACGACAACCGTACGTAACCCGTATAATGATTGTATTCTTTATATTTAAAAAATATAAGACTATCAAGCATAGTATTAATTAGGGCAAAATATTCAATTCGGTTGCTTCTTGTAACTCCCAGCATGGTATAGGACCATCTTAACTTACATTTATACCAAAATTACCTTTAATACACAATACGAAATTTCTATTAACTTTTACAACAGTGATGGTATGGTATGTTTCATTGAGTAGACAAATATTATTAGCCAAGCTCTTATAAACCCGATGTCTGTCACTTTTATATTTAAACAAGGATACAAAAAAGATTTTATAACAATGTTTAAATAGAATATTATGTTGAAAGACGTGATGATAACGTCAGAACATAGACATCTTAAGTCACTCGGCAGAAATTAAAAAAGATTGGGGCCAATCGATTACAATACATCCGCCACAAAGCACTGATTTTCAACCTACACGTTTCTACGTGTTTCGATCTCTCCAGAGTTCTTAAGGCATAGGTTGATATACAGAGGAGGCGATTTCTTTATCAAAATTCACACAATTTTTACAGCAACGGTAGTTTTCTTTCTACAAGGTGGCAAAAAGTTGCCGAATTAAAAAAACATCTATGTATTATAGTAAAATTTAAATAAATCGTGGAAAAATGTGTCTCGAATTTCGATCTGAATTTTAATATGAAATACAAAAGAGCTTTCTCCTCCACCCCCAACCCCCGACATATTAATATTTTATTCTGTATGATATCAAATATTTTATGTTTGAAAATAACACAGTTTCCAAAGTAAACATAGTTTGTTATACAGTTTCATTCTCAAATTCTTTATGCTCGATAAAATAACAAATATTTCGTTTGTTGTGGTTTTGCCGACCGCTACAGAAATACCAAGCGTACTGCATATTTGGAGTGGCAGTCATCATTTATTTTAACAATACAAAAAGAGTATTAGATGAAAAATATTCATGTTCATGGATTTAATTTTTCCCGTTCCTAGTTATTAATGAAGTTATATTTTATAATACAAAGTAAAATCGTCATTTCTCTTTTTACTTACGTAGGCTTATTATATGTTTTTATTGCTATTAAAAGTACAGTACATAATTTAAATATCAGTATAATCGTATAACAACGTCAAATATTAAAGCACATAATGATCACATATAGAAAGCATAATCCCCCTATATATGATATAAGCTTAAGCGATTAGCAGACGGAGGTAAGTTACAGCCCGAACACGTATCTGATCTTCTTTTTAGCTTTCGTTTAGCGAATAAAGGTAAGTCACAATCCAAGCACGTTAGCGAAGAAGAATAATCCATTAGTAATCGAAAAAGATATATACCTACAAAAAATGTTTACAGTTTACACGACCACGCAACGGTAACCATCAAAACGGACCGCTTCTCTAGCATGGCATCCGAATTCAAATTCAAATTCAGCGTTCGAATTTTAATTTTAACACGCAAAAATGACAACACAAATGTATTGTGGCCATAGTGGACAGCAATACGCACCACATTGCTGACCACTACGATGATAGCTAGAAATATTTCGCCGTAGTTGTATTGCAGTACATGGAAATTAGAAAGAAATACCCAAAAAAAACCTTTACAAATATATCCTCGACTGAGTTCGTGTCAAAGTCTGTTTAACAGTCGATTGGGCAACGTTTGAGGACGTACAAAATCTTCTCGTTCAATAACCCGTAGTACCTTAAAACGTAGGGCTACAGTATGGTGCCAGTTATGACTTACGACCGCGAACCGTGGTTGTAGCTCAACTAGCAACATAGAGTGCAATCTATATAGATATACTCTCTATCTATGCATATCTATGCATGTGATTTCTCAACTAGATCGATTCTGAATGAGGAGATCTGTAGACAATCGAAAGTAACCGTCATATTCCAACGGATTGGCAAGTTGTAATGTCCTTGGGCAAGTCACGTACCTCGCAGAACGGATAGCTGCTGGGGCGTTTAACTTCTTATTTGTCATTGTATAATAATTTAATAAAAATAACTTTCAGTTTAAGTTATCCATATTTAGAATTATTTTTAAATAGATATAAAATAGTAAGAATCCTTGCAATAAATTCAGATCCTTATTTATATTTACTTCAATTACATTGCCCTTCATATTCAAAATTATATACGTATATATACAAGTTATTATAAATATATAGTATATATAGTAAACATCAGTTTATATCACAATCCTGTTAGAAATAACCCTAATGACCGCCTAGTGATTATTTAATTATTTTTGAAGATTATAATTATAAAATGTATATAAATGTAATAAATTTTATTTGATAACAAAATGAATTTCGTAAAATAAGACACAAATTAATATTAAATAATTAAATGCTAAATAATATCCGATAGTCTAATGAACCGAGATGCCG
>DWIC01000327.1:0-12538 GCA_018248135.1 Battus belus
GAACAGCCCCTTTCACCCTGTTTATTCTACACCGACATCTCGCGGTCCGCAGGCTTGTTTACCAGCTCAACACCGGCAGTTGTTTGCGCGCCCGTACGCTTTATTGCACTGCGATGAATATTTAATAATAGAAAACACAAACACCTCGTTCCTGAATAAAATTTAGAAAACTCACGCTCAATAGCAATAACAGCTCTGTGCTATGTTTAAATCTTCATTTTGTTTTACAGCGCGAAATGAAAACGTTAAACAAAATATTTGTGAAAAATAAATAACTAAATAAAAATTAGAAATGGTGCAGATGGGCTGCAGCTGAAACAACTTACTGTAGTTATTTAAAGTTTACTTAAGGAACGAATTTTACATAAAGATTATTTATGACAAGTCTTTGCCAGTTGTTTTTAATTGAAGGTAGGCAGATAGAAATACGAGTTAAATGGCGACGGCACCATCTGCAGAAAACCCGCGCAGATATAACACTGGAGGGTTTAAACAGTGACAAGAAACTTGTTAGTAATAAACGCAGTAAAATACATACTGGCCTCGATTGGACATTGGACACTATTATTTTAATGTCCACTACACGCTGTTAGCTTTACTACAATAACTGTGCTTGTATCTATTATATGTAACTTCTATTGTAATTACTTAAAGAAACATGGAGAGCTATAAAGGTAAAAGATATCGGTGCCCGTGATTAGACGTGACTACCGATACGAAGGTGCAAAAACCTTCTCGTGGATTTCTCATAAGCAAGATCAGAATTCAGCAAAAGTCATCAGGCAAATATTACTAAAGTGTACAATGGTACCTGGAGAAGTCTGTGCAGCTACAAACACCATGAACCAGCAAGCGCAGCGTAGGTCGCTCGCCGACAAGGTGGACGGACAGCCTTATTAACCTCATTGGAAAACGCTGGATGTACGCAGATTCTAATTGATCGTAATGGAAATTAATAAGGGAGGCCTAAGTTTAGCAGTTGACATCTAAAATGATAATGATAAAGGAAATCTAATAAATAGAAAGTTAATTAGTCTACATTTCGTGTAAAAACTGAAAAGATGACAGCAAGAAAGCCACAACAGGCACGGTAGTTCCTAGCAGTCCTGCCGCGTTGTCGACTATACAGTATTCATGTAGTCCCTCTGCCAGGGCTGCCATCGTTAACGAGGCACGGCCGCGCTTCGAGATCGTACCGTTTTATTTTTAAACGTTCCGCAAATGGAACGTGATTTGGCCGATGCTCCTGTACCAATACTTTTTTACTTTCCACTAACTCTTTCGCCCAAGGAGATAGCGCTGCATTGAAAATTCACTCAACAATTATTTCACTTCACAAATTTTTTTTGTTGTGTTTGTAACGGACTCGAATGTTGCAGACCAATTAGATCCGTCGTACTAGTTATGAAATATTGTTTGTTAGTTGAAAATGCTTTATTAAAAATAATTACTTATAATACTTTATAAATGATGATAAGCGTGCCGAATTAATTTATATGAATTATTATTTATTTATTTTGACAAAAGTTTCTTTCACCTCGTTAGTCGGCGATGTTTTGAAGGATTTTAAAACGTGAATCAAATCGAACAAAACGGGTTCTGTCACCCTCGAGACTAATTAACGAGACAACGTAAAAGTGAAAGTCACAATTGCTTAAAAGGCATTCGACTAACAATTAAAAGCGAAGATAAACAAGCGCACTTCGCTCTCGCAGTCTCGGGTTTTTCACACAGCAAGCCCTTATCCTTTACAGATTACTTACACATGAAGGTGACGTGTCCCGACCGTGGACGTCAGCAACACGACCCAACACCCCTGTATAATGTTTCATTCGCAAATAGACTGCTCTGCCATTTTGTCCCTTCTTCACATCTTCGGAACAAAATCTGAGCCGCAACTCTCTAATTTCGAAATAATGTTTAACCAGTAACATAAAACTCAATTTCAATTCAACTGTCATATAAAAAGTGGTGAAAGCATTTTGGTAACCAGATGTTTGGTTCAAATTTTGCTCTCCATGCACTTTAATTATTTTAATTATTATCTTGTTCATTAATTTTACTCATTATCTTGTATTTATCGTAATTAAAGTATTAATTAAAACGTTGTGTTCTCTTTTTAAGAAGGTCGTGAATAATAAATAGTCTTTTAACTTCAGACATGTGTAACATTAACGTATAATCTGCTGGAGAAGGTTAAGTTTATAAAGGATTGGTGTGCGCGTGTATAGCTTTTAATTAGGATAAGACGGTAACGACAGGACCGTCCCAGTGCGTTATAATTACCGCAAGAACCTGCGCGTAATTAACACTGAATGGCACACAATCGCCACTGATTGCAAAGTGGTTGTAGCTGCAATATCACAGAGCGGGTGCATTCACCGCGAACCGAGCGCAACTTATCGCTTGTTTATTGCAGGGGTTAGTTGTCACTTCAGAAGCGTCCGTCACACGCAGTAACGCGTAAATATTTTTATTCAAATACCATACCAATTAGTACCGAAGGTATATAATCTTGACTGCAATGTATTCAATGTTGCTTTTCTTGTCTTGTTTGATAGAGCCATTTGATATTGTTTTGTGTTATTTTTTAAGTAACTTTTAAATACCAACTAGCACAATTACAGGCGTGGCTGAATGCGCCAACCGACAAACTTATTTAATTTTGAACTAAATTTTATAGAAGTAATGTAAACTCGTTATGTTCTGCTCCAGAAGCGCCTACTTGTAATAAAAGCGGAGCATATGCGAATTCATGAATTTCTTTTATTACGTTCACAGTTTTTTTTCCAGAATATTCCATTTTGCAGTTTATGTTTTTCTTCATGATCTGTAAGAAGCTATAATTACGGAGAGTACATGATATGAAACACATAAGTTTGTCTCTCGTGATAACAACCCGCTATTTGCAATCGTTATTCGCAGTTCCAGTGTTCTCTTCCCGCATACCAACTACTGAATTTCTTCGTTCTTTGACGAGATTATTGGTTAAAAAAATCCCCTCTCCCCCTCCCTCTGACTCTTTCACATCTCCGTTATTAATACCCACTGTTGCTTCACAGCGCATCGCCTTTAATTAGTCTTTTATTTCTGTAGGTCGATGGAATAAGAAAACAACGATACTCATTCAAATTAATCCTACTTAATTCATGTTAACCGATGAATGCCAACTATGCATGGACCTTGTCCAAAGATCGACACAACTACCAATCCTACGCAGCCGATATCCTGCGACATCCTGCGATTTCCCGCGACCTTGATTGTCGTCGATCCACCTAATGAGGGGCCAACCGATGCCAAGTAGCAATGAGCAGGGCATATCGCTCATGCTCGCTGCTACTTCAGACGACCAATTACAACTATTTCCCATAATAAATTCTTAAAGAGATGTAATTAAATTTAATTATTTCATGGATTCTTAATTAATTCATTTCAGTTTTTCGACAGGGGAATGGAGCAGAGTGGAGGAAAAATAAAAAGTTTTCCCTGCGGAAGTGGGTTTAGGCGTTTGCAAGTGACAGCGACGATTCGTAATTGGATGAACGAGGCGAGGCCACTTTGAAAGCGACTCGTATCGGAAACCCACCGGCGCGCAGTCGCCCGGAGCGCGGTCTTGCTTAATTGTCAAATATTATACTTAGATATTATATTCACAAATGTTTAGTAAACAAACATTATACGAGGTGATTGGTTCTTGGTGTAAAAACTTAAAAGGAGTAAAGCTCAGTTGCTGATAATTAATGTATGGTACATCTTATCCAAATATAAATGTTTCAGGAGTGTGAAACTATTAATTATTTATTATCTGTCCATGTATATTTGTACTGACAGGAGTTATAAGACTCGCATTCCTATATATAAAAATATCAATGTAACATAATATTTAAGAGTTTACTTTATATAAGATGATTAGAATTATGTGTAAAAGCTTGAAAGCTTTGGGGTGACAAAGGAGGTGCACAGTTAACAGGTAGCCCCACAAAAGTCAATACCAAGTTGAAATTGGGCGTCAGGACGTGTAGCAACCAAACCAAAACCAAATATGCATGTGGCATCAAAGTATGTGGACAAAATCATAAGTACATTCAAGATATCCTGATTGTTTAAGAATAAAATTGCAATTTGCGCCAGTGACACAAAATTTTTGAAATTAGGTCTTTCTTTTCAGAAACAATTTTCACACTATTCTGACACTGCTATCGCTATTAATTAACATTATTATGCAAAAGAAACTAAATATCGATAATTATTTACACTGTCGCCTTATTTACAGAATCTGCGGGCTCGAAAGAGAAGAGTCTAAGCTCGATTTACGTAACCAAAGCTGGGAGACCTCGAGAACCTCCACTGGTTACTCTCATGCACCAATGCTAGACAGAGAGCGATCTTCACGCCATCAACTCTGCTGCGCAATCACGAGCGAACTTTCACTTTATGAGAACAAAAGCTGAACCACTCACTAGACTATAGGAGAGCTGAAAGCGCCCATTCGGGACTCTGTGCATTAATTACATGGAGTAGCCCTTGCTCACAAACGAGTTTCCAGAGGATGAGCAGCGTCTTCTTGGTACCAAAACATACTGTGGTGTATCACCCATAGATATCTTTGGAACGGGGACATACCTGAGCTATTCGGCCGTTTCAAATACGACACCCTAGACATAATCTCATAAGTACATTGACAACAAACAGCACTACAACGTTCCTATGTTATAAAATTTTATTTTCAAGACAATTTTCACCTTTACAATATTAAAGGTATGTAAAAGAGAACTGTTTATGTAATCTGTAATAGAGACCTAACGATTATCTATAACACTGAAGAAAAATGATGACAAAAAAAACATACAACAAAATTAGAAAACTTTTGATAGAATACTAAATATTAATAAATATATTAATTTCAAGCAACGCGAGAAGCACTCCGATCTGCGTCATTTTAATCATATTGTTTATGATGCAAATGAAATGTTTCGTTCGAAAAATACTCGAGTATTTCTTAATTAAACTGCTCATTACAAACGTACGCGTGGCACGTCAACGTGTAAAGATAAGATATTGTTTATTATTTAACATTTGTTGTTCCGGCCCGTTTACATTAACGACTTGTTACTGATTATATATATTCATACTCTTTACAGGATAGGTATGAAATTATGAAGGTACGAGTGCATAAAAAATAATACAATATACATATCAAATAATATTATATGTACAATATGTTAGTACTCAATAAATACTCTATTAAATGATAAGTAACAAACATCAACCTCAAGGCGTGGTTCAAGATCAGCTACATAGCAACGTCTGAAAATTTGCAAGAAATCGTTAAAACGGTACTTGCAGTGTTGAGCAGAAATAAATACCAAAGTTTTAGATACGAATACTTTATTAATTTAGTTTCTAACTTGTTATTTTTTGTAAACCGACAGGGTAGGTATTCGGACCTGTGCACCATATATATGCTGAAACAAAAGTCAATTTACGTGGAATTAAAAAAGAGTAGCCAATTTGACGACTAACACAGGTTTATGACACTGCTCTGCTCTCGTCCTGCCGGGTGCGTGGCATGTAGTAACCGCAGGAGATTGTCCTCAACACGGCCGCCAGGGTTACAGCTGTCGCTACCCGGCCGCGGGGATATTAGTTGGCGGCCGCACGTCGTCAATCATTCAGAGGCCGCACAAATGCAGTTATAATGATAGCATGATGCATTACGACATCACTACGCCCGCACACGTGGCTTCGGCTGGCCTTAGCCCCTGGGGTCCTTTTAATTACTGTCAGCGTCGGCAAATCATAAACCTCCATTATAAAAGTTCAAAGTTCTTAATAAGCATGCAATCCACGCTTAATTATTATAATATTTAACAAACTAAGATTGTATATTTACAGCAACCTTGTCTGTTATCTGTCTTTAATTTTTGAATATCCTCCGGCAATAAGTTGCATGCAAATACATAAATTATTGTTAAAGTAAAGAGTAATAAATACGCACAAAATAAAATGTGCGTTTTAATAAAGGAAGTAAATAATTACAAATTACTAAGTAAAAGAAATTAATAATCATTGATACAATAAATGATAATAGTTAATAATAATAACGACAAATTGAACTAAGTTCGTGAACCACTTTATAAATAATAATGTATACGTTATCTATCACACAACCAAATTTGTTGGAAAGTTTTTGTGGAACTGAATTAAACACATCAGACAACACAGCAGACATGAAGGGTAGTACACGTTCTACTCTGTCGCGAACATCGGTAACGGTATAACAAGATGAAAAAAAAATCTCTCCCTTAGCCTTATAGTCCAAGTCGTGGTTCCCCAGGAAGTCCTCCAGTTTAGTTAGTACGAACTTTAGCATATTTATAGTAAAAGTGTACAGTTTACATGTATCCGTTATCGCTCTGCCACCTCAAACTCTCTGAAGCTGTAAATGTCAAACTGTGCTGATTCATTTTCTTCTTTCGAGACGAAAGATGCCCACTGCAAGGTATATGTATACTGCAAAGGGGGAGTTCCCACCAGGTCACCACAATGACGGATCTTTCGCTACTCGCATCTAGCGACTTCCTGTGAGTTTAACTATGTCGATGGCCTGCCTAGTGGAAGGTTATCGGTGTTGGTTCATGAAAAAAATATCAAGGCGACATGGCCGTGTACCAGTCGGAAAGGGATTTTTAGCTGCTAACGCACTTTTATCATTGCTACAGTGTTGACATGCTTTTCAATTATTCAAAAGACAATTATTTCAATAAAATAGCTTTCAAACGAATTTCAATAATGAACACTAGCAATGAAGGCAAGTGTGTGGGCGGAAAACTAAGGTTTAGTTGAGAGTCAATGAGAGACGGTCGCGCAGGACGTTCTATTACTATTTACTAAACAGGTTTCCTTCCGAGAACACTTGCTCCTTTAGCTTCTTTAAAAACGATCGTCTAGGATTCCCAACATTTAATTTTGATAAATTAAATGATGTACTTTCAGTTATTCACTATTCGTTCATCCATATCGTTCATTTGCTGTAAATAAGTTTTGGTAATCACTAGTGTACGTTGTGAGAAGATTGCCATAGACGGCTAATTTGATTGAAACTTGTATCAAATTGTGCAACACTATAAAAGTAATTCAACTTCAACGTAAAGCTTCGAGGGTTTTAAACTCATCCGGATCCTGATCCTAGAAGAGCCCACAAAAAATCACCCTGTATTTTTATACGATGTAGTAAAAATATACAAAACATTGTACAGAAGAAATATGTATCATAGAAAAATTAATAATATGTTTTTAATATGTAGTTAAAAAATATAACTTCTTACTTATGGAATAAGCTCTTCCATAGTCTCATAATAAGCTTAAATAGAACCTCCAGCGGAGTGTTACATTTTATAAGAATCATGTAAAGAATAAAGACATTAAATTTTTGTTATCAATAACTTTGAGAAAAAAGAATTATTACAGAGGCAAGTAAAATAAATGTACATTTAACAATCACAACATGAAAATAGATTTAGAAGATATTGTAAATACGTAGGAAAACAGAAAAATAATTCAATGAGCTATAACAAAACAGCTATAATAAAACATTTTCAGACACGACGTTATACGTATGTTATGGATTGATGTTATCTAGTTTAAATCTTTGTCCTGTTATTTTTTTTTTTAATAACATTTTTGTTTTCGGATCTTTTCACTTTTACTGTATAGTGTTATATACACATGTAGTGATAATTTATAACAAGTCTTTCGTTCTGTTAGTTAGCCACGAAAAACCAGGGTATGGCTTCCAATTTTCCGAGTCCGTGCAGTATCATTCGGCTAATTATTGAAAACTTTTCCATTGTAATTTCGACAAAGTTTTTTTATCTCTTTTACTTTGTATCCTAAAGGTGTTAACGCGATGGTTACAGGGTACATTACTCTGCTGTTACAAGCCGGTATCACACAAATTGGCGTTTGGATGTTGTCGGGTGTCGGCGCGGCGCGGCGCGGTGCGGAGCGGTGCGAGGAGGCGCGGGTACGAGAGCGCCGGCTGTGATAACGCTATCAGCAGCCGCTTAAATTTCGCTCACTACAAACCAAACAAACTAATTGTTGCTCCGGAATCAATACTATTTTTATACTCGCTGTGAATTACTAATATATACAGTAGGAAACCGCTGAACGATTGTACAACAGTATTCCTATTAGGTGAAAACAATTTAACTTTTTAATTCATTTTTCTTTAAATTTTTGTTTTAATTAGCGTGAAGTTGTATATAATGATCGTTTATATGTATGTTAAGAGTTTTTAAACATTAAAAGAATATTTGAGAAGGTAGTAACAAAAAATCCTCACGCGTTTGATACCTTAAGCTTAAGATCCTTAGCCCTTACTTTTAAATTGTGTTGAAAGACACCAATAATTGGTTGGAGTTTTATTCAAATTGTGCTCTTGTATTCTTCTCATGACGTAAATAAATTAATTACACATTAAGTATACAAATGAATACAAGTGATCCAAAACGGATAACAGCGTGAATAAATCAGAACAGATTGATTAACTAGGATAGATAATGAAAAAAATAATTTGTTTTCCAACGTCTGTCTTTTCTGGTAGCTGCGACTACAGCTTTTGAATGTTCTTAATTTAAAAAAAGTAACGTAGTTGTTATATATTTGATTTTTAAAAAAATACTTCGAGCTGCTTTTTTCAGCATGAACATTTTTTCAAGGAATTTTTCTAAATTACTTAAGTAAAATATTTACCTGTAAATAGTTTAAAAAAATTTAACTTACTTTTAAAATTACAATGCTGTGAACGTCGACGAAAGAAATTGGTCCGTAGGCGGAAATAAATTATCTGAGAACTACAGAATAAAGATGTCACTTAGACGGAGCGGGTACCGTTCTCACCCACGTAGGCGTTGTTTTCCAACACTTAGGCTCTGTCTATCGCTTTATTCGCTGGTCTCATTTATAATGAGAGTGTTGCGGCCCATGTATCAATGCATGTTCTGGAATATTCCATCAGATTACTTACGTGAAACAATTTTATTTGGTGATCATTTATGAAACATTCCACTATATAACCACTCTATAGATATTTTTCGCAAGAGTGTTTATTAAAAATAAAGATGAAACGACTATTTTTACTTGAGTTTTATACATTAAGAGAAGCACCTCGCAATACCACCATAATTTAAATAAAATAGGCATCTTTCAAACCACAGCGCCATTGTACTAGTCGATGATTGTTTAATATTTTTATTTTTAAATTGATCCCTCTTTAGATAAAGGCTATCTTCGCCATCTTCCATGAGTCAGTCGTGGAAGTACTATGAAGATTAGGTCGTCAGCTCATATTTTATTTTTTCTGTTCTCTGTTTACTGTTGATCTCTTCTATTTTGTCGCTCGTATGGCCCACCAATGGTTTTCGTAACAATTCATGTCCAGTGTCAGAAGGGGTAGCCCTTCGGTAAAGGAATGAGACATGCGATCGTGGATCGAGTGTTTGATTCCCAGGTTACAATGCATTTTATAGGACTGTCAGCCCCGTAAAGAATCAAGTTGCCAGAGGATAGGCAGCAGCGTCCTTGGCGTACCACAATACTACACTGCGATCGCCAGCCCGCCTGCCTACCGTGGCGCTCATGGTTTATCACCCTATAGATATCTTTGTGAGAGTCTTGCAGTGGGCATCTGTGGGCTGAAACGACGGAACGACATGTGTTCCGCCTACTGTTACTATTTTTAAGATATGCCTTAACTGTATTAGTTATATTAATTTATTGTATAATTATCTTATTCATTATATTTATTGTATAATTATCTTATTTCGTATTTTTTTGTAATTTTATTAACAATAAATTTGTAAAGTTTTATACGTTTAGCGTTTCTAATCTTTGTTTAGTGCTATCCCAGTGACCTCACTAGTTCTACGACCATATTATTTTATCTAAACTTGTAATACAGTCGTCACCTGATACACTATCAGACTCGAAGGTGTTATTTTACCTTTAAAAACTGGCAAAACTTGTTACATTAATTTGCAATTTAGTTGTTATCTGCGTATAAATAATTGTTTTAGATTTCCGTTTGAGTGCAAATTTGAATTGTAGATTACTAAACAAGTAATGCGTATGTAGATTTGATTAACTTACAGTTACTTACAGTTACAAATGTTAGTATGCGGTAATGGCGAAGTGTTTTAAAATCCGAAGTGTGATATCGCTTAATAATATTTAATATTTAAATGTTCATAACTTACCTCAAAATATTAAAGTAAATTTCTAAGAATGTTTTTCAAACAGTATCATAATTGAATTAACGAAACTTTTTTATAAAAATTGATGGGCCTTACATGTTAGTTTACGTAAATCCAACAGCGTTTATCGAAAGCAGTGTGTATACAGGAAGATTATTTACATGCGTAAAAGTTTTAAAAGGGTTAATCGTACGTCAGCAGAAAGCTTAAAAACTTTTACAATCTATTACAATCAGTCTGTTAAAAGTAATCACTCTAAAATATGTTTTTTTTTGGAATTACAAGGACAACATATTTGCTTTTAAAAATTCTGTCATTTTACCACATTATAGTTATGTTGATTTTTGTATAGTGTGTATCGTACATTAAATGACTTACAAGATTTTATATCTAAAACTAATCATTCTGTATAAACAGCGATATAAGAGTGAATTGTATCAGTTGTCAACAGGGAGGCAATTTGTGTCCGTCTCATTAATGTTGGTTCACACAAGCCACACCCAGATAATGATGCACCGAGGTCCAAGATCACGACCGGGGACCGTTGAGCCGGCGTTGTTATGAGAAGCGGGACACTGGAATTAATATTCAATATCGACTAAGGTCGGGAACGGAGCCTTATTCCATATAAGCCATGTACAGATAGTAGGATAACCGTGATAAAGTAGGTAACACATAGTGCAACGTGTAGTACATTCTTGATAAAGAATTATCATTAATTATGTGAATTAATTTTACAATTCGAATGGCCTAAATGTTGCCAGAATGACATAGTTAATGCGTATAGGTGTAACCACATAGCAATCGGCAATTAAACATGTAGCTGGGGCTTTAATTATATAGGATTTTCATTGCTAACAAAACATGATTCCAGAGGTTGGAGCAGCGTCTTCTTTTTACCATAATACCACACTTGGATCGCCTGCCTGCCAAAAGTGATGATATTAATACATTCCCCCATAGATGTCGTAGAAGGAAGTTTATACATTTCAATCGGCGACTATGATCTGAGCAGGCGAATATTAGTGACTAGCTTTTGGCCGCGGCTTCGCTCGCGTTCAGAAGTATTATTATTAATTTGGTACTTAGCGGATGCCTACGTCATAACATCTATCTGCATGTCAAATTTCAGCCCGATCCGTCCAGTCGTTTGGGCTGTGTGCTAATAGATCACTATATCAGTCAGACAGTCACATTTGAGTTACATATATATATATATATATATAGATTGCAACAAGACAAAGCAAAGTTCAAATTCTTTATTATTATTATTGTTTACGTGGTTCCTTATTTAGCATTTAAATCTCATTTTTAATCCTATAAACAATCATTCTGTATGTTAAAAAAAAAATTAAAAAAACGCCTCAGTTGCAACATACGATATTTGTTTCATGTTCCATATATTTTAAGTCAGCTGTTCAAAATTCAAAATATTAACAAAACGGTAACCATTACGCTATTGTTTGCAATAAAAAGGGGAATACGCGGAACCTGACTGCGTCGTCTATAAAACCTTTGTTTACGTCATTGTCTCGCGAAAAGGCTGCCGACACACGATCGCTTCGAAATAGGTCGCCCCTAGACCGGCTCCGCTTGCAATACGGCGCAGTAAATGGGCCGAGCTTCCGGTGCGCTCGAGTGTGTATACAGGTTTATATAAACCCGCGTACAAACTACAGCGCTAACATGTCAAACTAGTTTTTTTGTGGCACAATCTGTCACACGACTTTTATTTATATTAATTATGTTTTTAATTAGATCAAAGACATTTAAATTGTTTATTAATATGGTAGATTCAACACTACGAATGATAATTAAAAAAAAATGATATCGATAATTATATTCTTAAAACAAAACAACTATCATATGAATAACAATTCCGCCATTTATGAAAAGTTGACAAAAATGTTTTTAAGAGAACAGGATCGATCATATGACAGATCGTGATGGAACTCCAATATATTTTTTTACGGTACAGATACGTGATCTCTCACTTTAAACAATGCACGGGATTTCTTTAAGTGTTCGAATTATAAAATCCGAAGACGTACAGAAGTAGCCGAAATAAACTTACGGATAAGTTGAAATGGCAGTAGGTGAATCATATGGCACGCTGAATCTACGGGGTCCTTAAGGTTTCAGAGCAGTGATTCCCAAAGTGGTCTATATCGACCCCTAGGGGTCTATGACAACCTGCAAGGGGTTTACGTCAGCGAAAAAAAATTTGGGTGTCCATGAAATGAAAATTGGGGTCTACGATAGTGGATCTCAACACATACACT
>DWIC01000328.1:0-12530 GCA_018248135.1 Battus belus
CATGTAACATATCCCATTAGTGCAACTTGCTAATGCAATTATGAGTGGTAATCATATCATTATACATATATAATATATGTACATTTAACATTTCTAGAATAAACTTGCAAATATTGACACTGGCAATAATTATGTATGCAACATGACATGCCTGCATGATGAGTAATACACAAAGTATTTTGCTCTGATGTATTTCATGGCACTTTTCAGTTCTAATTGGGACATAAAGGCACAATATTTGTCACGCAGCCATTAGTCATACGGAGTATTGTTTTTAATTCATTTATGTCGCGTCTATGATAAGACGCGAATCCGCACCGATATCAGGACAACAGGGCACTCACCTTGCTATCTCTTTCCAATTCGTTCCTGAGCCACTCAAAGTCACTGTAGCGCCGCCTGACACTGGACTCCTTCACTTTGAATACGGGCAGATTGGTCTGCAAATAGGAAACGGGCCCGCTATAGTTATTGTCGCCGTCGCTCGATTGCGATCCTGGAGACGCCCCCCTACTCGACAGATGTCGGTGCCACACGGATACATCTCAAGTTGCAGGCTCACGGACGCATCCCCGCACTACTTACCCTCATGCGGACCTCGTAATCAGTATAGCGTTTCTTCCCTACACCCATCGTCGTCATAGGGTTCACCACGTCAATTTCCAGGAAATTCGCCGGCGCCGCGTACGCGTCGTCCAGCGTCTGTTTCTTTACGTTTAGTCTTCTCGTCGCATCGGCCGTCGTGTCCTCAGCCATCATGACGCCTTATACAAATAAACAACCACAAACTTAACAGACTGCCCACAATCAAAAGGGTAATGAAATTGACATGACATTAATGAAACAAAATTTGACGTTTAATAAATATGCCAGTGCTGCCATTACGATAAAAATTATCGTTGCAATATTAAAAAAAAATAGTTTGAAAGCAGAAAACAGTTTAAGAAATTGATGTAAACCTTACTGTGTTACACTTAATATATTTACTGGTCCAAATAGATTTTTCGTTTCAAGATTACAAAAATTTTGATGGTATACTTAACTAGATTTTGCCCGCGTTAAGAAGTATTATTATTAATTAGGTATTGTTTTTCAATCCCTATTTTATTTCCTTAGGGGTGGAATTAATCAAAATCCTTTCTTAGTGGATGTCTACGCCATAACATCTATCTGCATGACAAATTTAATTTGTTGATAGTTCACTGTATCAGTCAGTCACCTTTGAGTTATATATATTTAGATATTGGTGAACATACGGTATTTTAAAGGACAGGATAGTAGCATAAGTACGAATCATCTACTATTCTAATACATTACAAACATTTGAAACTCATTAGATTGGTTATATTTTTATGGACAACAGATTCATGTTGTTTTATCGCTGTGCAGCTTGAGGGTTTATTTTTAATGTAATAGAACCAAGCCTGGAGTTTAATATATACAAATAGCTCCAGGGTCTATAACAAGTCTTGATTTGTTAAATGAAAAACAAAAAAAATGGTGACCAATTTTTTTTTATTTCATATTTTACATAAAATGGGCCATTGGGTCCTCGTCCCTCTTGCGTTTCATAAGGTAGGCCTCCATTTGGTCGTCAGTGGGCGCCTTCACCTCGTACATGCTGTTGTAGGGCCGTTTTCTCTCGTCCACCGACAGAAGCTGTTCGGCGCGTTTTTGTTGCTTCTCCTCCTCTTCTAGAGCCTGCAGGACAGAGAATATGATGGAGTTTTATAAATTTTACACAATTACCAAGTCTTGCTACTTTATGCTGTTTTTACATTTCACAGCATGAAAAAAACATGTTTAAATAATTAAAAATTGTACCTTCTTCAACTTATCTTCAGCTTTCTTCTCCTTTTTATGCTCCTTCTTCTTTTTCTTCTTGGCTTTCTTTTTGTTTTTCTTCTTCTTACTCGTCTTCTCCGTTTTAGATCTTGTATCGGTTTCGGATTCAGAGGAACTACTGCTGCTCGAGCTTGACTCTGATGAGGATTTCTCTGATTGTTCTATTAGAAAAGATACAAGAATAAAATGTTAATAATAACCTAAACATTTATTATATAAGTTTAAATTAAAAAAATATGTAATACAAAACAATAAGACAAATATTTTTACCTTTTTCCTTCTTTCCTTTCATTTCTTTCTTCTCTTCTGGTACATCTAACACCACAGACTTTCCGGCTTCGCCAACACAATAGGACATCTACAAATAAATATATTACTTACAGAATTTGATTACTGTTTTATATAATGGCTTAACAAATCAAACGTATAAAATTCAGTTGAATATAGGTTTTTGGTCCGGTTGCAGTAGTGAGACATAAATATCACTTTCCCCCTGTTTCTGATCTGATCAACGATCTGTCAATCTTCTTGTTTTCAGAAAATTATAACTTAGGTCTCTTAAACGTCGGAGTGAACAGGTACCACATTGTTAATGCTTAAAGTGTTAAAAAAAGCTATTTAACAATATAAGTTATTACTAAGTTAGTCACTTCCTTTATATTGAGAGAAGAATTCAATTACGTCATCATTTTGCCTACCTTTATGAATGAATGGCAACACTTGTAACCCCATTGTCCGTCCCGCCAGTATGAGCCCCACACAGTGGTGTGGTTGTTTATAAGCACATCCTCGTCGTACTTACTCCTGTACATAAAATGTTGTTGTTAGTAACGGGTGTACATGATTTTATTTCAATATTACAATGATTAGATCAGTAATACAATTAAAGTGGGTTAATACATTCTCGGTTAGGCTTATTGTTATGGGGCAGTGCCCCCAAATATAAATATTATTTATTTTGTACAAAACGGCTTTATTTAATATGTACAGCTTCAAAGTTCGAGATACCCTAAGAGATGTTTTAAAAGAAATTCGTTTTCTAATGCTTGCTTTAAAAACCCATTATTTATGTATGGGTCATAATTAAACATGTTGTATGAAACAGTGATATCGATAATCGTGATAAATATAAGAAATAAACAACTCGTAACACCTAGATTTCGTTAAAAAAATTTTCATAAACAAAAATTGTGAAAGAGCCACTGTTGAGTTACTTGCCTCTTCTCAAGCTCTTGTCAAACGATAGTTCTTGTAATACTTATAATGTTAAAATAATCAACGATTATGAAAAGGCACGCAAATGCCTACTCGAATAAAGGTATTTTTATATTGTTTTTGATATCAGCTACATATCACCATCTCAAATACTCTTTTTTAATAAAAAGGAAATGTATAAGAAATGCTGCAGCGACTGCTCGTCACCAACGAGGGTTTGAACAGTCAAGAAGATAAGAACAATACAAGTGAAGTGGTCTCACTTGGCAAGCTGCTTCTCCGGGCCCTGCACAAGGGTGCCGTCACGGTTGTAGCGCGTGAACACCTCGCTCTGCGCCAGCAGCAGCTCGCGCGGCGGCACCTGCAGGTGCTCCGCACCACCGTACTTCTCCAGCACCGACTCTTTCACCTGCATCCAGATAAATGCTCAATTTTATATTTTGTAATCTATATGCTTATATATTGTTTATCATCATTATTCAATAACCTACGTCAAGACACTAACCTAACTGCTGACCTTCCTCAACACTATCCATGACACGCGATCGTTCTAATATTGCCTTCCATTCACTTGGTCATTGTTGTTCTTCACAGTCTTTGGTCTTTGGTCCATCAAGGAGGACGGTTTTGACTGTAAACTCCTCTCCTTCTCTGCCGTCACCGACACGACTCTCATACCGCCACTTGAGGTTATAGATTATGAAAGCTGGTCAGTTTGTCATGAATTTCTTCATTTCAGATTTGGTACTCCACATAAATGTGAAGCGCTGAGTAGGTCCAGGCTTGGCGAGCCATTACAACTGAACACAATGTTGGTTTTGACTCACAACTAATCACCATTTATCTAATGACCAAAGGAAAAGCAACTTTCCCCAAAATTTAATTTATTCTTACATGAGTTGTTTTGTCTAAACTGAAATCTTATTCATTAACAAGTAAAATATACTTGTTCCCACTAATAATATAATAATGTCGTCAACATATGATATTCATTGACGCGAATCGACTCCGAAATGATATCACCATAGGTCATGTGTTGTTTAATGCATGACCCAACAGATCTGGGCAGCCAGTGACATTAGCACTAGCAATTATTTTTTTCAATTTACCATAGACAAGGCATAGTAAATGTAAAAGATTAAATTGAACTTACAGCTGTGTGTGTATGGCACGAGACAAGGCGCGTACCTGAGTTTTAAGCTGGCTCTTACGCTCGTCATACTGCCGCTGTAGCATTTGCAGCTTGGTGGGTTCGGCCAGCAGGTGCACGTCCAGACCGCGGGCGTGCGCCTCCCACGCAAACAGCTGCGCGGCGCCGTGCGCCCGAGTGTCTCCAGTGAACCTCACGAAGTTCTCGCCCGCATACTCAGACCTATCAATGAACAAATATAAAATTTATTTTAAAGACATTATTAATAAATGAATTTTTTTTCATATCGGTCCATTATCATAATGATCTGTCCGTTGATCAATGGTCCATTATAATGTTTGTTTACTGTTAGACTTACCGTCATAATTACCGGAAGATGATGTTTGCACATTAACAACTTCTGTGTGTCGTTCTGTGGTCGGTGTTCATAGCTCTGGGAGTGATTATTGTTACCCTCTATACATTAACTAAGATGCACTTCGGTAGGGTACCACGGCTTGAGACAACACATTAGATAATCTACTAGATAAGAGATCAAATTCTTTACAACCTTGGCTTGAGCGTATCAACCTAAATGTGTTTAGTATTCTGATTCCAGATTATTATGAAAACCATGTTCATTGCTCCATCGGTTTTTATTATTATATGATAAAATAAATGGAGAAACTTTTACAATATACAATAAATATTGACTACTTACTCAGCCGCACTTGGATTAGGGTTGTCCCTCATGGAACGTGTCTTGGGGTCATAGTAAGCGGAATTTGGATCCAGGTTCCTGAGGTACTTTGCCGTATCCTCTCTGATACGCAAGTTCCGTACTGTGATTCTTTGTTTTGAGTCCACCTGTGAATTATTCCACAATATATTAACCAAATGTATTCTCACAAATGTTTTATATTGTATAAAAATAGGTACTGATTTTGCTCCATGTGGGACACTTGAATAATATGGATAATAATGAAATAAAAGTTGTCTGTCTCAATGTAACACATTGTCATGTAGTAACTGTACATACATTTATTAAAGCTTACTTTTGTACCCGGCATATCCACTTCATCCACATACTTGTCTTCATCCTCTTCTTCATTGTCGTCACCTTCTGTGGCTGTCGGGTCTGAAACATTTAAAATTTTTATATTCATTACATAACTTCCCATAGTTTATTGTTATGTTAATTTACTGAAGAAGAAAGATTTTATTAATGTTTGTCACTCTGTTGCTGATGACTGTTGGAGCACAGTGGGTGTCTATCGGCTGACATGAATAATTGTAATTGTAATGGATTGAATAATTACAAAGATCCAATATGTCCAGTTTAAAGCAGAAGCAACATTATTAAATCAAATTATTTTATAACTTACATAACATAAGATATATTAAAACTCCATATATTTGATAATGCTATATTTAACATACCTTGTTCTAATTTCTTAGCTCTCAGTTCCCTTTTAGCTTCTTCAACTTTCTGGTACTCCTCAATAATGGCTTTATGCTGTTCAGGGTCATAGCCATTCCATCGGTCCCTTTTTCCATCATAGCTTAGATTTAGATTTGGTTGGCTGAATTCATCTGCTGCTATTGCAGCATTTGTAAACTTTGCACCGACCTGTACATACAGAAAAATCATACAATTGATTCTCTTAAATTGTCCATAAATTAGGATTACTGCAAATTATTGTCAAAAACTTCTTCACTTATTAAGTTATTTATGACTAGAAGGTGATAAACGGCTATTGCAAGGCATTGGCCTCCCTTCAAATGTTCATGGAAACCAGTCATATGCTGCCCACATCCTATGTCTTCCTGCAATCTTAACCATGTCGACAGTCCACCTAATAAGGAGGCTCCCCATTAAGTGGACTATGTCGCATCTATTGGCATTAGATTTTTATGACATATAATTTGTTACTGCTATATGACAAAAAGTTATTGACCCTTCCAAAAAATGTGTATTAGAATTTATTATATCACCTTTCTTGGCCTCTCTAAGCAATCCTTCTTTTTGTGAGTCACTGCTCCACAATTCTCACATGCACCTTTCCTGTACTTTGTTGCTAATTTTGTCTGAAAAGAAATCAAAATAATGAATTTGTGCACATAAAATGATACTGTTAATCGAAATAAAGTTGTGAAAGTCATTGACAATCTTCTAACAAAAAATTAGTGGAATGTTAGTAATACAAAAGACCATTGGTCAACACAACTCATTGCTTTTGTACCAATTCTTATTGTTATTGTAGATGTAGTAACTATGTAATTCATATAAAGAGTTCAAAAATTGCATAAAAATATACAATAGTGTATGCACAGAGATTACTTACAGTATCTACTCCTTTGTTGTAGTATGTGTCAAGCTTTGTAAACTGTCCTTCTCTGTCAGCCTGTGGCCGTTGATGCTTGAGTGTAGGACCAGCAGTCCCATAGTACCATGGAGCAGAGGAAATGTACTGAGGAATATGGGGATTGATATCCTTACCTGAAATAACATCCCATAAATCAGCAGTCCCATAAGTAAGCAGTCTGCATCCAGATAATCAACACATATTACAGTTATAACAATTTAATAAATTTGCTGTGCTCATCTTTTCAAATTTTTTGTGAATTTGTAAAATCTGCAATGTAAGTTTGTGAACTTGAGTTGCAATAAAATTTAAAAGATTTATTGAAAAAAAAACGTAATGTTTTAAAGTCACACAGACAATACGAATGTAGTGACATGAAAAAAGGTTCCATAATCATTTCATCTTCATTTTATTAGCACTATTATTACCAGTATGTTTATGTGGAACTCTGGCATTATTTTTCTATCCCAAAGTAGATAATAATATGAATAAATAAATGTATTAGCAGCACAGTTTTTCTCTGTAAGTTATTTTGACAAGACTTATTTAGTTAAATATCAATACCAGTTTCGTCGACGGCTGCGGGCGCGGTACCAGCCTTTCGCGCTTCCTCTAATTCCTTGGCTTTTCTCCAATCCTCTCTAGATTTCTTCTTCGGTTCTTCGTCATCCTCACCGCCTTCATCTTTATTTCGCAATATCTGTGAAACGGACGCGCGCACATTTGTCGTCATTATCTTTTTTCTTCTTTTTTAGTTATAATTAATTAGATCAGCTACTACATTTACTACACTAGTCAGGGCATAATTATTCAGAGAAATATTAATTTACAACATTGGCCACTTCACAGACAAAATATTTTGTTGCTGCGTCAAATGACTTTGACATATACAGAACAGTTTAAAAACCAATTCTGTGTTGCAAGACTTGCTAATATAAAATTACTAATTATGACTGACGTGTTGTTTAATAAAGTCGGTTTTAGAATGGATTACTAGAAATAATAATATATATAAATGTAGCGGCATCAATTTTCAAGAGAGGTATATGCTTGTAAAAAAATAGCACTTTGACTAGCTTATTACCCTGGTTAATAAATTATAAAAAAAAATCTGAGATGAGAGGACCGTTCTCCCGTCTCACCTCCGAGCGACATTTCATCTGATAGACCCTGTGTGTATGATCTCACAGTCCTGCTCTGGCAGAACCGCTTCCAGCTTGGCGTCTGAACGCGGCTAGCCTCGAACTGCTAGAACATTTTCGCCTCACATTCTCGCATTAGTCCAACTCCTTACGGGCCGGCCTCTCGGACTTTATCTATCACATCCTCGTCAGGGCATCAGCCTTGAAAAGAGAGAGCTGTTCTGCAGCAGGGAAAATTTGTCCCCTTCCACCTGGAGTCCTTCGGCAGGACTAATTTCAAGGGTTCAATTAAGGGTTCAAAGGTAAAATTTGCTCTCCGGCTGCGGTATCGGACGAGACTGCCAGTGAGTGAGTAGGCTCATTTCCCAGTGGTTGTCTCTTCGCCAAGCCAACGGCAACACATTAGTCCCTTTTTGTTCTGTCTGGGAGAGGCGCATGGATTTACGTCCCTCTCAGCAGTCCTTCCTATCCTCACTTTCGCCTGCTAGGTAGCCCCCGATCATGTCTTCTTACACTCCGAATCCTTCACTAGTATATATAATCTTTTGACGGCCCGCGTCTCCCTGTCTTTTAGTTCCTCAAGTTACCCAAGCTTAGTCCAGCTCAAGCTAGCTCTCCGAATTCCAACTCGCTTGCCACGCTATAATTTATCACAGACCAGTGAGTTCATCAGCTATTTACATTTATCTAATTTATGTTAAATGTTTAAATTTAAATTTATGTTAAAACCTTTGATAGCGTGTTGTAAGCATGTTTTGTTCTGTATTGTATCTACATTATTTTATAATATCTATATTATCTGAGGCAAAAAGGCAATTTATTAATTTATAACAAGTTAGGAACACATGTCAAGTTCAAAGCTCTTATTTTTAAAAAGTAAAAAAAAACGTTAAAACTGATTAAAATCAACATAATCCTAGGGGCCGTACATAAATAGACGCTCCGCTCATTCGAATGTGGCTGCTGGAGATAGAATTTTCTCTTTTATTATTCCTTCACGATGTAATTTTGTTTCGAGTTTGACCTTTGTGGTGCTTGGTTTTTTCGTCTTCGATTCTAATAGTTGTGTGTAGACGACAAGATTGCATAAAATTTGATGTATACAAAAAACCAACATGATCTGTACATTATGTCGTTACTTAAACACAAAGTTAAATTCGAGAATCTTTTACCCTCAGCGGCTTAGCCGCTACCTATACCTTTTGCGGTCTGGTCATGGTTTCGTGCTCCCGGCTGCCTCACCTATTGTTGTACAGTCATCTCCTGCATCTGGGATGGTTCTGCAACCTCGTGGCCACTTAATTTTCTAATTTTGCCCACCCCGTCCAGGATCCTGTCTGGCAAAGATGCAACTTAGCCCATCAACTAAGCTTGGCTGAGCTACGCACTGTGACAGCAGCACTTTTTGCAATCTTGTACTTTTTCTCTGTAACTTTCTCGGCCAATTTATAAGCGCGAGATCAAGTTTTTAGACACGCTGTACCAGATTTTCTTGAGTTTATTAAAATAATAGGTTCAAAATGCAATGTCCAGAGTAGCAATCTCAAGAGCTGTCACTTACAATACCCTTCATACTAAAATAGTGGTAGTTGCTCGTTTTATTAATGACCGGATCGTTGCCGGTCTTCCCGTTACGTGCGGTGCAACACTAGTCCAAAGTATATTATCATACTGGCAGCACTATTAAAACATGCGGCAACATTTTTCTTTAGAACTACGAAGTCTGATTTTCATTAGAACTACGAAGTCGCTACGTCTACGTAGTGCAATTATAGGCTCAGATTTCAAAGCCCATTATAACCTCTTACCAGAATATCGCACACGACGCTTCATTGACGGAAAGTCCAAATTGTCTACCACAGCTACTGTAGGTTCTGTCAAGCAACATAGCATTAAAAAGATTGCCGTGAACAGTTCGATTTTTAATAATATCTTATCCGACTTTCAAGAAATCACGGGACTGCCAAGCTAGCCAAGAGTCGTTAGGCATTCCATCGTGGAGCATTTATTCACTGTTGTGAGTGGTCCCTGGGTGTTTGCTGACCTCGCAGGCTCGCGCCTTCTAAAATGATGGCCGCGACGAATGGGTTCGCGCAGATGCTGCGTTATGGAAAATGAGTAGGGCGAAAAGTCCGTGGGTATATCGTCACCGCACCCGCTAAAAAAGGTGACAACAACTGGCTTCTTTGTGGTAACTACCGCCGTCTTAAAGCTCGCACCATACCCGACCGCTATCCCGTCCGCCACACCGGGGACTTTAGTCATCGTCTCACAAGACGATCCATGTTCAGTATAATAGATTTAGTAAAAGCTTATCAAACAATTCCTGTGCCACCTGGCGATGTTTGCAAAACCACAATTACTTTTGGCCTTTTTGAATTCTCTTATATGGCATTCAGTTATGAACGCAGGTTAAACCTTCCAAAGATTCATTGATGAGGTGATGAACGGACTACATTATGCTTTCCTTATGTCGATGACTTACTTGTTTTCTACATATCCCCGAAGGAGCAGGCCGACTACCTTCATGCCATTTTTTGTCGTTATTAGCGCGGTTATAACCAAAACTGTGGAAGGCCCTCGCAGATTTCTTGGCGTGGTAAAATTTTCAAGCCGTTTTCTTCTCGGTGTCGCCCAGGTACAAGACAGGTACTAGCTTGCAGTGGAAGAGTCCTAAACTTTTCCATGGACTGATGACCTAACAAGTGCTTTTATAGGGTGCAAGGTTCATCTGGTAAAGGCAACAATTTTAGCGCAGCCGGTTCCTTATGCCGAACTCGACTTATTCACGAATTCTTCCTGGCAAACATGCACCAACGTTTAGATAAGAACTGAAACGCTTTCTTTTTACAGCAATACTGGCAGACAGTACGCTTGTCGGGCGTATTATTGAGAGTTGCTAAGAGTTTATGAGGCTGTGCAGCATTGCCAACTCAACATAAAAATTTACATCAGAAGAAGCTGCCTCCCGTGCAACTAAACCATTCATCATTCATTTCACAATTTACGAGGGACATTGTTCATAAAAAAGGGAACGATGATTCAGTTGCTGACGCCAAGTCACGTGTGGACGCCATCAATCTTCGGGACAATTTCGCTGCAGTTGATGTGGAAAGACGTAGAACTGCAAAAGATACTGCCCGCTTCGTCCCTCAAAAAATGTAGGATACCAGGTACCGTGATTTCTCGTTTTCGCTATGTATCCACCAGAGAAAATCGTCTTTACTTTTGGATTTGGACTCCAACCCTCTGCCGTCCATACTTAGAGCAAATCTATAAACTCACTCACCCGGGAGCAGGAGCAACTGCAGAGTTAGTAGCCCATAGTTTTGTGGCCTAGGATGAACAGAGATTGTCGCAACTGGTCGCGATCATGCATCGCCTGCCAGCGCAGCAAGGTTTCCAGGCACACGGTCACTCCTCTCGGAACCTTCTCCAGTCCATCCAAGCGTTTCCACCATGTATACATTGACATAATTAGTCCCCTACCTCATAGTCAAGGTTACCGATACTGACTTACAGCTGTAGACAGGTTCAGTGGCTGGCGCGAGGCGTGGCCGATGTTCAATATGACGGCAGAGGAATGCGCCGGGATCTTTGCCTGAGGGCGAATTGAGTGTTTTGGTTCCTTACATTGTTACGACGGATCAGGGTACGTTCTAATGTAACTTTGCGGTTCCAAACGAGTTCACACCACTAGCTACAACCTCTGTACGAATGATCTCTATTAGCGCAGCATGGGCAGCTCAAGACCGCAATCGTCTACCACCAAGAGAAGCTTGCGTGCTGCTGTCAAAAAAGACATTCAAATTTCTTCTGCTGAGCTTGTTTATAAGGAACCCCTTTGCTTACCTAACTTCATCGGCATATGGCCTGTTTACGATCGACACCAGCTTCACGCCAGGGTCAACCTGTCAACTACATTTGTATGCAACGCAAAGCAAACCGCGTCACGTGTATTTTTACGTGACGACGATGGTCCTCCCTGGAACCGCCGTATTCCGGGCGCTACAAGGTCATTTCCCGGAATGACAAAACCGATGCTATCGGCGTCAATGATTAGACTGCAGAGTTTGGACAGAGTTAAACCAGCATTCATTTTCAGCGATACCTTGAAGTCTAACCCGTAATATACGCGAAAATGTACATTTGTATGTTATGTGGGTTAAGAATTTTCTATTAGTTTTGTATCAGAATTTTCCTCTGAATTTATTAAACTAAGAATTGTGTTAGTTTCTCCATTACGACATTATTAACATTCATTAAAAAAGTGAAAAGTTAAGAGTGTTAACTTTTTGTTGTTATTGAACCGTCTTATTATTTTTTTATTAAGTTGTAATTTAATTATCTCCAAGGGGGCGGAGTGGCGACTCTGTTGCCCATATAACATCGTGAAACGTCTAGTTTCCCCTGATGGGACTCCCACCACCACCACGCGCACCACTTGTGGTCACACAACCCGCATTGGATATATCGAGCTGTCAGTTATCCTGGTTTATATATTACACAAAAGTAGAAGAATCCATGCGCACCATATTAAAACAAGAACTAGAAATTTTAAAATGTTGAGTGAAATCTTTTTTCTGTCATTAAATCATTTCAACTTAGGATATAGACAGGGAACCTCTCCGACTCCTTAGGTTCTCTAAACTTTAACAAGTGTTTTTTAAAAGTGTTTCATAAGGAACACTGGTTTGGTCTATTTCACTGGAATTGTACTTTTTTTTATTAAGTATTTGAGTGCGTTTGACCTCAGTCTTGCCTGATGGGAAGCAACGATGAGATCTAAGGTGGTGCACGCAAGCTCAAATAATGCCTGTTCACTCTTGCCTT
>DWIC01000329.1:0-12524 GCA_018248135.1 Battus belus
GAATAGGGGGTGAATAACTATACCTAATTAATAATAATACTTCTTAACGCGAGCGAAGCCGCGGGCAATAGCTTGTATATTTTGGTGGACCGGAAAGTAATGTCGCTTTCTAAAGTTAAATTTACCCGACTACATTTTTAACAAGTTTTTATTTTTAATCAACAATATTTTCACTTTCGTTATCAAAGACATTTTGTTATTTAGTATCCAAATTTTCATGCCGGGGCGATAAAAATCAATTGGTTTTTCTGTAAAATAAATGACGATATTACTTTCCGTTCCAACTAATATCATTGTAGGTCTGCTACAAAAGTACTACAGAACGTTAATTAAAAGTACATTATTTTGATATTGTATTTGGCATGCATTTTTATTGATCTACTATAGAAGTTACGCCTTGACGATAAAGTCTTGGCTTTTTGCCAATAGATCATTTTAAATGTTTATTAAACAATCAAATCTTAAAATATTTAAAAAGACTTTTAGTAATTCAATTCAGGCTTTGCCTCGATGTGTAATAGCTGTTTATGTATTAGTAAGGAAGATGACACCATAATGGCTGACACGCATGGTGTCAGCCATTATGGTGTCCTATACCTATACCTGGGTACAATGTTCGATGATCTCAGTAGAGCATAAGGACAAGTAGAATATGGACATGATAATGTTTATGTCTAGTGGCCATGTCGAGCCTGTTCAAGTAATTATTAGTGTTAATAAACTCTAAATTAAAAACGATTTTATGCATCCGGGACAAACTGTCCAGATATGTTAACTTCGACGTTAACGACGTAATTCAGGTCTCAAAAATTCGTGGGATTCAAGCAGCGCAAGACTGATCACTGCAGCGATCTTTGGAGGAGGCCAATGCCTTGCAGTGGGTGTCTGTCAGCTGCAAATAGGATTAGCAAGTATCTTATAATCTCGCCTATAAATAAAGTGTGATTTATCTTCTTTTGTATAATGTAATTGCACTACTTTATTAATCATGTTTATAAAACAGAAACATTATATTTAGAATACAATCAACGCTCTTAACTGACTACTATTTTATCACGTAATTTTTTAAAAACAGTCAAATTTATCTTAAGATTAAAAAAATAAATATTTAACAGATAGAAAAAAAAATATTACTTTGATGAAAAAAGAAGAATCATATACTGTACAAAAATTTAGTTAATGATGAAGGTAAATCTAACAATTATATCAGAATACACTGAAGTACGAAAGTATTAAGAAAAAGGAAAAAACAGAAAAAAAAAAGATTTGGTTCTTCTAATTGACACAGGTAACTCAATCAACAAACGAGAAGCATCTACAGTAAATGACTTGTGAGGTTTATAAGGATAATGTACAAGGAAACGTGTTTTGACTACACAACAATTTCATTGAAATATATTAATAAGAGAAGACAACGTAGGGTTCGTTTTGTGACTTGTTAAACATTAAACTTATTCACTGAGGACCTATAACTTTGTAAGTTAACCATAGGAAACGATCGTTCCTTTACAAAACACTAAGTAAGTTATATCATTTCTGTACTATATTCTTTTACAAGATTACAATAAATTATGAAATATTAACCGTGACTTTCAAATTGTAAAGTGGCTGCTGATAGATACGTTTCCATTTGAATGAAAAAAGGCTTCGTCTCTCTAAAAGATAGTAAGTTGGAAAAAACCAATTCTGAATTACTTTTACAAACTCAAAAAAAGGAAAAAAAAATTTTATCCTTCTTTATTTTATGTTAAAGTGATACGTTTCTAGCATGAAAAAAAGCAAATTGCCGCGTTTAGAGTAAACACATAATAAGGTCTGTACAAAAAGTACCGCGAATTGTGTGTATTTTCAAATTTTATTTATTTATTCGTGAATATCTATTTTGCCCCCTTCAAAGTAATCCCCTTGGGGTATTATATACTCGTGCCAACGTTTTTTCCAATCTTCGAATCACTTCAAAAAATCATTTTTCTGTATCTTGTTCAGCTCCTCCTTCGATGCCCTCAATCGTGGCGTAGCGTCGTCCTTTTATGGGCCTCTTCAGTTTCGAAAACAAGAAAAAGTCACAGCGGGTCATATCTGGGGAATACGGTAGCTGCTGTATCATTAATGTGTTGTTTTTTGGCCAAAAAGTCGCGTACAAGCAGAGATGTGTGAGCAGGGGCGTTATCGTGATGCAAAAGCCAATTTTGTGTTTCTGCAATTTCTGGCGGATTGCACAAATTGCGCATAACTTGCAGGTAATATTCCTTATTCACCGTTCTACCTTGTGGCAAGAACTCATGATGCACCACACCCCTGCAATCGAAGAAAACTAAGCAAAACTTCGCGATACTTTTTGTATATATATGTAAATATATTCTATCACAGATCTCATAAATTGACCATTTAAGAAAAACGTTATTAAAAAAGATATTGGTTATGAGTATTATATATGCTATTTGCTTTACTAAGAGGAAATAATAAAAAAAAATCCACATTCATTATTTTACAATGTTTAATAAAATTTAATTAAAATATTATTAATTCATTTATTATTCTCATGGACTTGCTTTTTTTTTCACCTTTTTTGGCTGTGGTTCTGTAGGTTGACTCTGCGAGAGTTTCCTTTTATTCTTCTTCCTTTTACCTGGCTTAATATTTTGTTGGGGTTTTATTTCCTGTGTGTTGATATTTTCACCTTTTCCCATTATTTTCATTTGACCCAACATATTAAACAAATTTGAAAAATTCAATTCAGAATCTACATGCGCGCTTTCGTGATATGCTTTCATTGTATTCATGAGTTTTCTTAACGATGCTATGAAATTACTCTTAACTTTAAATTGCTCGCCAAGTTTCACGATATTTGTAAGTTGATTTTCAAAATCACATTCGATTTTAGCTATTTTTTTTAAAAGTTTGTCTGTACATGGTTTATGCCTATTGAGAACGCGGTAAAATCCGGACATTAATTCTATACCTTCATTTCGTCGAAAATGCCTGACATCTTTGTTGAAAATATTTTCTATTATTATAGGTATAAGATCATAACTGCCATCCCATTCAGTCTGTAAGACATTATGGAAAAATATAATAGGAAGTAAGCAGTTCCTATTTCGGAAATAATTCTGTAGAGTTTCATTTAATATTTCAATTAAAGGTGATATTCGCTTTTTGGTTTTAGTTGCATTATTGGTTTGTATTTTAAGCGAACAATTAATTATAAAGGTAGCAAAATATGTGATAACATCACCTAAAGCTTGAAACATGAATTGTGATCGCATACCTTTGTAAATGACTATTTTTAAATATTCACCCAATATTTCGATTGTAACGCCTTGGGTGGAGGAGAATTTCCTAACTTTACACAGAATCTTAATTGTTTTTCGGACCCTGTTTTCTAGTTCAATAAACTGATTGTCTTGAATACAGAACTCTAGACATCTTGTCAATGGTGTAATGAATGCAAGACATATATCCATAGATGGATCTTTCTCTAGATATATGTCTATGAGATCCAGAACTCGGACTCGGAAGTCTGATAAAGCTTTTTTATCTTTCCGATCTTTTTTGGATTTCTTGTTCTTGTTCTGTTGAAATTGTTTAAAAGCTTCTGCTAAAGCTTCATCTAATTTCTTCCCTTCTTCTTCATTAATTGTATCTGCATCTATACTTTCTGTGTCACTCTCTGGTGCTGCTGTACCTAATGCTTTTTGAACTGCCATTCGTAGCTGATCCGGTATTTTCAAGTCTTCATTGTCATCATCATTGTCCTCTACATTACTGTCACTAATGTCACTGTCTTCGTTATTAATTACTTCTGTTTCCTGACTCTCAGTATCAGAATTATTATCCTCACTGTCAGATTCACCATTATCATCCTCAGATTCACTGTCTTGTGTAAGTGGGTCAGCTTCACTTTCCGGGTCTATAATGGATACAATTTGCCCAATGGATGATGGTGTCAAATATTCCCACAGCAACCGAAACACACATTGTACAACTGAGCGTAAAACACTGGATTCAATTGATAAAATTGAAAGTAAAACTTCGACTAACACTTCAATCCATTCCGGTTCTTCGCTCATAGTATTATTTTTATTGACTTTTGCCACAGTTTTTTCCTTCCTGTAATGTTCATAGCAACTCTTTAACTCCTTTATAGAACTCATTGCTATTTTCACATGAGCAGGTTCTGAGAACAAAAACAGGCCTAATTGATAGAGCAATATTAAAAATACATTATCTACTTTAGATTTCGATTCAATGCCTTCTATTTTCTGGCAAACATCTGTGATCATTTCCCAACATGCCATGTTCTCACTAGTGAACTGCTTTTCTATTTTTGTTCGAACCTGTTCTTTTTCTAGTGCAGAGGATATGAAATTGCTTAATGACGATAAAACGGATACTAAGCTTTCGACGTTTGAAAAACGAGATGAAAAACATCTGTAGAAGCAAGTCTTGATAGCAGCTGCAAAAAAAATAAAATAGATATAAATAAGTTAACATGAAACAATAACTTCCATCGTGGACATGAAATAATGTTTAATACCTGATAACTCTCCACTGACTGCAACATTTTCATCGCCGCCAATTTTAAAGAAACCAAAACACATTAATAATTTCATATAAGTCGTTTTAAAATCTGTGTCATCTTTAACAACTTCATGACTGACTAAAAATGAAAGAAATTCAGCCGCTTTTACTCTTTCATTATTATACCAATTACGTTCAACATTTTCTTTTATAACTTTCTTTGAACTGTTGATTAGAACATTTTTTAAAAGTTTAGCCATCTTTTTAACGCCTTCCACTTCCAAATCAGATGCAATAGATCTAGTAATTGAAGTGCCAGTTATTTCAGCGAAGTTTATTTCACCCGGATTAAACAAAAGCTTCTTTAAAGTTTCAACCCTGACTTTGTTTGTTACTGTATTCGTCTTTAAAGCTTTTGCCAAGGCATTGAGTAATTCTTTTTGTTTTTTTATCATTAATTTATTGTCATCCTCACTGTCCCTTTTATTTCTTATTTTACTGGCAGTCTGTAAGCCTTTAAACCAGTCCATGAAAAGTTTAAAAAAGTTTGTACTTAAAAGATCAGGTATCACAATGACATTATCTTCTAAATTATGAAGAATTGTGGTGAGTATGTTGATACAAACAAGTTCTCTGTTTCTGTTATGTTTCGTAAGCTGGCTATCTATACCTGTCACCCAAAATTCTACTAAATTAGGTGATTTGGCAATCTGTCTCCCAATCTCTTTATAAACAGGATGATTAACGGTGCCAAAATCGATGCCGGCCTGTAACAAAATATAACAAGTATAGAATGAAAATTTTTAATTTCAAATATTTAACATTCTATCAATTATAATCATGTTTACCAAAAGTTTTTCACAGATACTTGGTAAGTTATCCTTATGTAATATCTCAGGGACAGACAATAATTTTTTCACTTTGATTTTATTAGGAAATTTGGTGCTAACCACCAGTAAAAAATATAGAGAATCCAAACTATATTCCTTTATATCCTTCTTGAAATCTTGCTTAATATTCGACCACACAATTGAGCCGAACTGTTCTTCATCAAGCTGAAAGCAAATTTAAACATTAATATGTTATAAACATATTTTGTTACAAAAAATAAAAATTAATAATTATACATAATAATTTTATATGGCAACGAGACAAACGGTAACCAGCAATTTTTTTATAGTAAAGATACAATTAGGCTTACTGGACATTTATTATCTTTTTTTTCATACAGACAGATACATTTATTCCCATGCCTTATTGTCACTTGTTCGAAAATATGTACGTCTATTATCATTGAGGCCGAATGGTTCTTGATTGGCGACGACATGGTAGCCATGGCGTGGGTAGGCCCTCCACTAGATATGCCGACGACATAGTAAAGGTCATGGGAAGTAGCTCGATGACAGTGCAAGACTGATCATCGTGGCTATTTTTGATGGACTATGGCTTTCAGTGAGCGTCTGCCGACTGATATGATGATGATAACCATTTAAAAAATTCTCTATGTTGTAGCAGAGGTTTTTGGTATTTGTTACTAGGGCATTATAGGGCTTGTTACAGAAGTATGTAGAACTGTATAACAAGCTTATTTTCATGTCTTGTGCTAACCCTTGTACATTTATATTTTCAAATTTTCTTCTATTCATCATTATTTTAAAACACAGACAAGGCTTCCATACACATAATGTCTATGTATATTTTTACATCATTTTTATATCATCAAACTGTTTTCTAGGAGAACCTTTTTAATATAATTTAAACAAACAGCTCTCTTCTGCAGTATAAAAATATTAAAGACTGGAAATACATATAATAAACAGGTCTGGCCTACATCTGTCAACTTGTTGCTAGGAACACAACATTTTAATAAAAAAAATATATATATCCAAAGTTGTAAAGAATATCACACTTAAAGAACTGTAATATTATATAAATGTATAAATACATTTGTATCATAAAAACTAAACCCTCAATGAAGTTAAGTTGTTTGAAACAGAAAGTCAGTTTCTATTTCAAACAACTCAAAAAATATCATTTATAACATACAAGGACTATGAATTTCTTATATATTACTGAATGAGAGAATATAATAAATGATCAGCAGATATTAAAGAAAATAAATTGTCCAAGAACTAAATCAGTTTCATTGCATGTGTCGCAACATAAATTTATTACCCAATAAAGTATGAGTACTCTATGCAAGTTAAATATGTGGCAATAAGATTTTAAAGATAAATTAGTCATTTTTATAACTAATTTCGTACAATTTCACTATACTTACGCTATTAACAAAATCAATCAATAATGTGAATGTAACTGTACTAAGATAAGACTTTTTACTGCTCGCTGTCAAAAGCAAGTTCAATATTTGTTTTTGTTCTTCCTCTGTGCATTTAAGCATACGACCAGATCTAAAGATAGCACTGCATATGAGAATCTGGCCAAGAGCAACATCTCCAACCTCCTGAAATTTATGAAAAAATTGCCTAATTAATTGCTTGAAAAATAATTGTATAAAAATTGTCAATAGATATTTATTTATTCATATCATTTTCCATTTCGCATCAATTAAAAATTGTTAAATATCCACTATTCATTATACTACTATATAATTTATTTTACTTCTGTAAGATATATTAATTCCACACTGTATCATAACATAAAAAATTATAAACATTGTGACATATTTTTTAAAAGTTTATTTCAATATTGACGGTCAAGTCAAGTCAATAACTGACCTCTCTTTTAATACTGGCTTAAAAATAGGAGAATAGGATAAACAGAGTACATGTAAAAAGCATACAGTTAGTAATTAATTCAATTAACAATAACATCAGTCTAATATCAATAATATCCTCCTGTGTAATATTAAAGCTGATAAATGACATTCAAAGAGAATAAACATGACATTATAAAGACAATAGCATTAGGTGCACCAGATAGTAATGTCCCTTCTTAAGTTAAGTTCACATGACTACATTTTTAGAGTTTTTATTTCTGTTCAATAATATATGAGTATACAAATTTTGAACAGTAAAAATCAATAGATTATTCTTTAGAGATAGCGTTATGGACATCATCAAAATTTTTTAAATTTTGGTCACTAAGACAAAGTTGCAGTGATCTGAATAAATGGTAATCTGAGGATCCAATATCAGGCGAGTACAGTGAGTGAGGCACTAACTCCCATCCCAATTTATTAATTTTGTCTAAGGTCCATTTTGCACAGTATGGTCTTGCATTGCCATGTTGCAGAATAACTCCTTTTCTGTTCACAATTGCCAGATTCTTTTCAAACAAAGACTGGTTTATACATTCCAATTGTTTACAACAGAGATCTGCATTAACAATTTGTCCAGATCTTAACACTTCAAAGTGAAAAACGCTGCATGTATTCCACCAAACACACAGAAATGCCTTTTTGGGGTGTAAACACGGCTTTGCAGTAGTTTCTGGTAATTAATTTCGACCAAAGCACTGCTTTTGCGTTTCGGATTGTTGTACAGGATTCATTTTTCATCTCCACTGATCAAGCATTAAAAAATCGGATTTGTATGGTGCAGTGGAAGCAAAATGTTGCATGTGATGGACCGGATAGCTTTATTCTGTTCGGCCAGATTATGGGTAACCCAAACGCCAGCTCTGATTTTTCCAATCTGAAGTAAATGTTCTTGGATGGTTGACTAAGGTTAGTTAAGGCTGTTTGAGAGTTCTTCAATTGTTTGTCATGTAGTTGCTTTCACTTCTGCCCTTCCTAAAATTACCGGATATGAACTTGGAAAACCATCTTTGGCATTTTCGAACTTCTAAAGTGTTCAGATAAACATTGCTGATATTTTTAGTCTCAAATAGCATACAATGGCAGATTTGCTATTGCCGGTGTTTAGCTGGTCATTTCACTCCACATTGCAAAAAAAGTCTAGTGCTTAAAGCAAATATGATATAATAACCTCAAAATCTCTTTGAAAAGCCTTCCAAGTATATAATGACCAAATGACAATCAAATATTGATCTGCGCAGAAATTACTTTACTTTCTGGTCCCCATAACATTAATTTGAAAGACAAGAAAAACTCTTCTCTATTACATATCTCCAACAATCTTATAATAGCAAGCAATCAATGATGGGATGTCTTAAAGAAATGGCTAGATTAAAGCTATACCTATTGCAAAATGAGAGTGACAACACATTGTTATCAAAACCAACCTATTGATACAATACAAAAGCCCATGATCACTAAGCCCTACCTAAAGAAGCTTAGAGCTAGGCACATCAAGCATTCTGCCATAAATACCAACAGGCAAATAATGATTATTAATAACCCGCAAACAATTCACATTAAGATGAATAAATATGATTTGTGCTGCTTTTTATTAGAGACTTCATTTTGCAAATTTGATGAAGAAAAAAAATTAAGGTGACAATTACAAAAATTTAGAAAATGAAAGGGAAATTGGACATGATATGAATCATCCCCTTACATATGCAGGACAGATGAAAGTATGTATAATATATAATATTGCATTTTCACATATTGCACAAAGGATGCTGCTGCTCATCCTGTGGAAAATTGGTGACAATCATATTTATTTTATGCACAATGTGTAAATTATGTAAGATTGTATAAAATCGAACCCGCAACCTGTGATGACGATTGAAGTCCTTTACAGCTGGTCTACAGCAAGGCTTATGCTACTTATGCAGGAAATAAATATGACTGGTTAAGAATAAAATGAACATAAAATTTGTTAACTTACACTTTTCGATGATCCATTAGCATGTAATTCCTTTTTAATTAGATCAAAAATTTGTGAAACAGGAATGTCTTCAAATCTTATTAACAATGTTACTAGTGTGGCGAAATATCCTGTTCTCATATCTGGAACATTAGCGCCGAGACTTCTCACTACTCTCTTGAGGACATATTGGATATCAGATTTGCCCTTGAAACAAAACAAAATGCACAAATATTGTTGAAAACATTCATTATGTAAATGTTGTAAATTAGAAGATATTAAAAGACATGCCTTTCTTATTGTTTCATAAGAGGTTTTTATTAACTAAGATGCTTTTTCATCCAGAAATTTGAAATTGTATTATACGAATGAGTAACGTCATAAGTTTTAAACAAAAAAACTATTAATTATTATAGTGAATCATTTCACAACATAACGTAAATAGTAAACTAACCTCATCATTCAGAAGGCGTGAAATTATTTTAACGCCGCCATTTAGTTTAACATCATCCTTGGCCGATTTCAATAACTCAAATGAATCTAATAAAGATGTTGTAACTCCCAAAGGCTTTGTACTTGATTCTTCGTTCATTTTCATTAATATAACATTGCTTAATTTAACACTAAATAAAAATTCATTAAATGCCCCTGGAGGAAATCCACATGGCATTGGCATATACGAGTAATGTTGCCTTATGTTTGCATATTTGCACTCTAAAAATATACTTTTATTCATTGATAACATAGTTAAATTTTATAACCTGTGTATTAATATTATACATTTTACATTACATTCTACAAACAAAATATAAAAATTGGAATGATTACCTCATTCCAATTTTTATATTTTGTTAGAATAATGAGTTTGCAAAAAATATCAAAACGGAAAGTTTAATAACATGATAATATACATATACATAGACAAGCCATCTACTACAAAATTGTCACAACAGCTAAATATTTCTTTATGTTAGCTAATTCTCTCTTTAGGGTCTTAAGCAACAAATGTTATGGTGTTTACATTTTTTAAAAACATTGCATGACTATTTTCGCGTTTAATTTTAACTAGACTGTAGTTAATGATCCACTCAAATTTATTGATTTTGATTTTGTATTTCCAAAAACCATGTAGTATCACAGTTTTCAAAAAATCTTATCAATGGTAAGCGAGGTGCTACGTATTACATTTATTTTCTAGAAATAAAAATAACGAAATTATTTGATAGAATTAAATCTTAAAAACTGTTTTAAAAAACTAATCTAATTATTAAAAATTTGGATCAAAATAAGCCGGCATATTTAATATCTGTGCAAAAAACCATTGATGTAAGGTAAGTATTAACATAATCTTCTAGAAACGGTACAAAATGATGTGAACTGGACAGTTCGTTTAGATAAAATTAGTGTTATTACTTCAATTAAAAAATACTTTAATTTTATTTACTCTTTAAAAATCTCGACCCATATTCATTGATAAATTTATTTTTTAGTAAATATCGTAACTGTAATAAATAGTTGTTTTAATTGCGACTATTCTTAGTCTGTGTGATATACAATTTGGACGCATCCAGAAAGTGATGCGCGCGCATTTAGTATTCCATGTTTCTAAACATGGCAGGTCGAAGTGGATTTGACGATGGTAATCCCAGGTATTTAATTTTAAAAATACGCTTATTACAATTTTGTATTGTTTTGGACAATATACTGCGAATAATATAAATACTATCTAAATTCAATTAACTGTTTCGGACGCAGGTGTTTTCTAGTTTTTTCACATTGTAAAATAACATTGTATGAAAGTGATATTTTAGAGAAGCGTGTTAATATTAATTGATTTTGTAAAAGATTACAGTCTTGTCTACTACGTTATTCAATTATATATTATTATATAAATTGCGTTTAACAAAATTTATAGGTTATAAATTCCATGGTTATGATAATGCGTACAGGGATTTCGGAGGCAGTAGGAGAAATCTTGGCGGGCGCCCGCTTCCCACCGAGCCCCCTTACAAGGCATATGTTGGGAATCTACCTTCCGCCACCATTCAGGGTGATATCAATAGAATCTTTCCTGTAAGTATGAAATGTTTTTTCAATCATTTTTTTTCATATTATTCTACAAATCACATGTCAGTTGTGGGTAGGCCGGAAATTATGATTATGAATCTAAAATGGACCAAAACATTTTTCACACATTCCTAAGATATTAAGTAATTGTCAATAATTTCCAAGGTTAAAGATGTTATAACTAATATATCAAAAATGTTTGTTTGAAATAGTTAATACGTCGTTATCTCCTTTGTTTAAAATTTCTGTTATGTCACTAGTTTATTACTATATCACTGCACATCATACTGTCCATTATAAATTACACAACAACCTATACTTGTACATGAAATTCATCTTTGTTATCAATATATAAACATATATGAATGTAAAAAAAGTTTTGTGGAAATTAAACACATGAATGTGTATTTCTGTTTTAAAAAATCACAAATTTTTATTAAAAATGCATGATTTTTGAGATTTGTTTAATGTATTATGTAATTTATAGCTCATTTGTTGTCAAATATGGTACATCCTGTCTAGAAGTCAATGGTTTCTGAAGTAATAAATAATGTAATTCATAGGGTTTTGAAATTTTATACATTTCTACATATTAAAATTATACTCCCAGTAATAAGTAGGCTGTCGCATTCCTATGTAATAATAAAAAACAAATTAGTATAATATATTTCAGAATAAATAATGACTTAGTGTGTATTGTGTCAAATGGTATACAAATTATTATGAAAAACTTAAAAATAGACTGGCTTTATATCTAAATACTATTTAAGTATAATATAATATTTATTTTGGCTAAACATACACTCGAATGCACATTGAATGTGAATATTTCTATGTATTTCACCTTTAACATTTAAAAGAAACTTGTGTGATAATGATGCTTACATCTTATATCTTTAAAATTTTAGCTTTCCTCATCCAGAATTCATAATACTTAATATATAAAGTGTTCAGAATTCATACTATTCTATCTTATATTTCTATGTTGTCTTATATATCATATTTGCATATATGGTTCGGGCATTCCATACAATAATTGATAGTGAATAAACCATTCATTCACCCATTTAAAGCTTTTCTATAACCAATCATCCTGTATATTTTAATTATTCAATTATTTGTTTAAATTGTTATTTAATGTCTCTCTTATCAATATTTGTTTAGACAGTAATGATTTATTTGCTGCCCACAGTACTATAC
>DWIC01000330.1:0-12512 GCA_018248135.1 Battus belus
ACAATACACTAGATAGAGGCCCAGTACGCGGCACAGGCCCTGCCAACGTCCTGCGACTTCCTGCAACCTTATTTCGTCGATTTACCCAGTGAGGGACCTTCCCTCGTCGTGTCTATCGGCACTCTACTGAAATGTGTCTAAAATATCATGAAATCAAATTAATACACTTCTTTTAAACAAAAACACACAGTAAAGGTAATAAAAAGTAATAACTTAAAAAATTTTTAAGTTATTATGAAATTGTATTTGAGAAAGTGATCGGGCAAATTCTTGTAGTCACATTATAGCTGTATTTTAAAGTAACGATCTTAATGACATCTATAATGTTTGAGGAACTTATTTTGATTGTGGCTTCTGTCAAACTCTACTCATATTCTTCTCTTAATAGACAATGTAATCAGTACAAGTGTGGAGCACTTAGGTACAAAATAAAAACATTCACCTCATCTCAAATCATTTGCTATATACGAGTTGTGCGGCGCCGAACAGCAAATGAAATGTATCAAGTTGTCGGTCCATTGCGGTTGACCAAAAACTTAGCAGTAGATTATTTTATCTTCAGTTTAAAGGGAGCACAAGTTTTTGCAACTTAACCGGGAGAGGGTAGCGGGATGTTATTGGAAAAGTTGCGAGCGTCCTCCCCTGCCGCCGTCGACTCGCGACTCGTGCTTGTATTGGGATATCAATAGCTTCTTAGAGATATAGTTCCATCATGAAACATTATTACAAAGACTGCCGCGGTACGATCTTTGGTGTTTTTAGTGTAGTTTTAGGCTAATTTTCAACGACGCTTCTTCTTACCGCAGAATATAATTATATCGTGATCGACGCGGCTCACTAAGGGGCTGACACGGCGTAAGCGGCGGCGCCGTGAAGTGTGTGAAGTTTCACAGCCATTTACGTTTCGGAGGCACCTACAGCGATCCATAGAATGTTGATAGCCGTACAGCGAATTAAGAGTCGAATTTTATAGCGAAAAACTATGTCCGAAAGCCCTTAGAGCGCAGAAACGAAGACGCTGAAATAGAGAAAAATAAAATTGTCTTCTACTTCTGCCCCTGCACCACAGTAAAGTCTCCATTCCCCAGATTGAAACAACTCCTCTCGTTATAGTTCATTAGATTGACAGCTGTTATCGGATGACGCAATTATTAATGACGTTATGTACAATTGTAAGATGTGTACGATTAGATTTAAGTGGAGGACTTCTGTAAATCAGCCAACATAAAAGTGGAATATAAAGGTTTAAATAGCGTTTTTAATTATTAAAAATTTAATTCTCCTCTTACGATTATATAATACATACATAATACATGAATGACGTTGAACTGACCACCTGCTCGGGTGAATTGTTTCAGTCTTGGAAAAAACAGGTCAAAGAAACCCAAAGGATTATGTTTTTTTTAATATTGTAAGACTAATTTTTTAATAAATATTGAAAAAGCTGAGAACACAACTTTCCCAAGGTGCACACCTATGACGTCATTTAATGTGTTGCTTCTGTGACTATTTTTTTTTAATCTGGCAATGGAAGCGTTCTATGAAGGTAAAAGGATAAGTTGGACTGATGGCCATACAACCAACACCGGTTCCAATCGGTCCTGTTAGAAATCTACGTGGGAGACCTATGTCCAGCTGTGGAAGTCCGCCAACTTAAATGACGCTGATAATAATAAAAACATAGGTATACTTATGTATTACCTTCATTTATGCATACACTAGATTTTCGGTCTCTACTTATATTATACTAATTATCGAAATTTGAAAATCGTTTACAATTTATAATTGTTTACAAGAAACGTCCACATGCTCAAACTATCGTACTTAATAACGTGTACATTTAGTAGTATCTACCTCCGCAATGTTTCCGGAAAAAGGGAGGCAAGCTCCTCCTCCCTGCCCTGGATGAAATACGCGTGCAACGGCGCGGGGAATTCCCGTTACTGCTGAGCATCCACTTACGCCATTTACAGTTCTCATAAACGAGCAAATGTCGCGGCGACTCTGGAGACGGACTTTTACTGGCAGTAAAGACTTTTCTGTGACTTCACTGTACTATTACGACCCTTGTTCCAACTCATAGCGTCATCGACATATGGTAATTACTAATAGTGACAATCTAATTTAGTAGTGAAAAACCGATTCATTGTTATCGCTCCGCTATACTAAATATACAAATTAGAAATATACATACAATATATCAAATATTGAGAGATATACTAGATGGCAAAAGGTTGTTGATTAGGTAGGTGAATATATTATTCAATAGAAATAAATACTTGTTAAAAATCCAGGGAATCGATCTTAGTGCCACGATCGCCAGTCTGACCACTAGTATCAACACACACACACACATATATATCATAAAAAAGCATGTTTACGCGCCAAAATTTACAATACTCACAGAGAAATAATATCAGACCAATGACATACGACAAAATCTTAGATAATTCACAGGAACATAAGATTGCATCTCGTCTCATTCCTCTACCGTCCCGTTCATTGACAATATGGAACTATATTGATTCGCTCTTTACTCACCAGGATAAATCATATTTTATAATTTAAATAAATTTTCTCAATACTGTTATTTATTATATGTATTTCAAATTACAAAGTAAGCTAAAAAAAATAGCTTATAATTCGACTACAATCTGTATTAGAAATAATTTTCCTATTAAAGTATTAAATATAGATTAGATCATATTTTATTATAACATAGTACTCCTACTAAATTGTTCTTGTATTGTTTTTATTATCTGTGCTTTGAATCATCTAAGGTCTAATATTTGACACAATTTTTATGCTTTTAAGCTTGCTCTATGAAAAATATTTACTGTAGTTTTCGTTAAATATGATTAATAAAATAAAATAAAAACCTAATCTGTCGTTTTGTCTGCCAATGTTGTTACAGAATTGTCAAAATGACCGCGCACTTAAAGCGATAATGATGCGACAGCGGCACGCGACGCTGCGCCGTAAACAAATCGTGCGAGGAGAGGCATCCATTTATTATCCATTTTGTCGTGTGTATCTCCGGTCCATTAATAACATGGACTTATCCCGGGCCTAATCTGCCGCTCATTCCCGCTTTCCGCGGCCGATTCTTTTTCGCGCCAAAAAAAACGCCGCCATTTTGAATTCGCTGCTGTCCGCGCAGATTTATTGCGTCCGCGGATTAACCGCGCCACCGCGCAAACAAATAAAGCGCGCCCGCGCGGTTATTGATAATTTGGAGTCGTTATTTAGCCGCTGTTTATGAATACTCGACGGGAAACGAACGGTTCTTACGGCAACGGACCGACGCTTGCGACGGGCTTTTTTTACTAACTTTACGCACGTTATTCCCGCCTGTTATTCAATAAGATTCAAAAATTAAAGATGTAAGATTTTGAGCTGGTGAAAAATCACCCGGTACTGGAGGAATCGTTGCCAAAATACAGAACGAAATGAAGTACATACACAGCATTTTGGAAAGTGTGCGTTCGAATTAAACCAAATAATTATCCCATCTCCTTTTTTCCGTTGGACAACAAGACGTACGGGTTTTCAACATCCGGTAGGAATCCTTTGCACCCGCGCTAAGCGCTTCGCTTCTACTTTTAGAGTGTGAGCCGAGAAGTGGGAAAACCCACCGACGCCATTGTTTCTAGTAACTAACTTAAACTTAGTAGTCTTCAAGTCAAGAGTAAATAGGTTTTTTCTAGGCAAGCATGTACCATCGTAGACCTCGTCATGCTTAAACTCAGGTCCTTAGAAGCTTAGCGTATAAGCGATAACAAAATATTTTTTAACAATAAAATTTTTTTTAATCTAAATGACAATGTATTTTATTGTAAAATGTTGTTGACAGCTGTATCGGTAATAAACTATGTGACTGCCTGTCAGCCACGTCTGTGTCCTCAAATAAAAAAACTAATAAACTATAAATTTACACAAAAATAGTAAAATACTTAAACTCTTACTAAAATTGTATTACGTACAACATACACAACTCAAATTAATATTTCAGCGAAGTTTGTTTGTGTGTGTATTAAATATATAGACACTATATTATTTATGTTTAAGTGTAAATGGAAAAATGTGTATTTTTTATCTTATGTCTTACAGAATGTGTAAAAAGTGTCAGAGATGCTCTGGTTCCATTTTTACCCAGTTTACTAGTTCCAGACATACAAATGAGCACGCACTGTCATACTAATGTTACTTTCATTTTGGTAGGTGGCTAATTTTTTTTTTGTTTTTTCTCTTGTTCGATGTATTTACTCGTATATATATTGAAGAATTTACTTAACCGGAGGCGGGTGTAGCTAACCGTGACACAGTTAATTTATCAACAGAATTTCATAACCATTAACCATACTTATTTTTATACGTCTTTTGCATCAAATCAAGACTATTTTTATATTTATTATTAATTCGCATTATGTATTCGGTTCATGTCAACGACTTAAACACTTCCGACAACTTCACTTGATTTCTTCTTGTTGTCCCCACCTCCTATACGAACCCTTGATATTTGTTTAAAAATCAGATTTAAAACCATGTTTAAACTTGTTTAATTTTTGTGATCACCTTCTACCGCTGGTCTGAACTTGAAACTGATGGTGAATCAGGCGGTTTGATACATTTATTACATATTATCTTAGAGAGTAGAAGTTATTGCATTTTTATATATACAATGACCCGTAGTACAAGTCATGAGAACGGTAGGCATCAGTTTGATACAAACTAATATAAGACGGAACTCAACTTCAATGGCATGCATCAAAAATTTACAGAGATCCCCCAAAAAGAGCAACGTATAGCTGGAGGACACTAAGATTGCCACGATGACCAGCCAACTGCCCCAAAGTGGCTAGTGTGCAGAAGTATTAAACGTGTTACTTGTCCTTCCAAAGGTCATAGTTTCGATTATGTACACACGAAACGTTGCCCCAACCAAAACCTCTTGAAAATCCCTCTGTGAGAGAGCTTAGTACTTCAAAAGGGGTTTCTAATTCCTACGAAACGCATAGATGGACGTGGCAGGTTATTTAGCAAACAGAGCCGGCTTTGAATTGTAAAGGAAGAAGAGCTACAAGAGCTTTATAGAAAAAATTCTTGGTTATTTAAATACATCTACTAAGGCCTGCAGAAGAGGACTTGCATTATTTAGACACGTCATGCAAAACGCAATCTGTGGGCATTATACGATTCCCGTGTAGGGACTGAATACAAAATGAATGAAGTGAAGTTATGTAATGAAACCCAGCGTGCAGACGGCTGCCTGTGACGCGGTACAGATATATTCGTAGTGTTGAATGAGTCGGTGTCGGTGTCCCGATTGCGGCGCGATCGGTTTTATGGGGAATTTTCAATTTGTTTGAGCGGCGATATGCCCGCCCTACTGACAGTTTCGGCACCCGGCTCGCCCCACCGGCTCGCCCTCTACTAACACGCGTATCTCGTGGTCTTTGCGGAGATAGTGGGTTATGGTTCGTAAAGAACTTTAATAGATTTTGACACAGAAAATTTAAACATTTTTAATTTTTTTATAATCATGTAGGAAAAGCTTTGTAATATCTTTATAAAAACATGAAAATAATATTTTGCTCTTACATGAAAGGTAAATAATTTTATCGCTTTCGACATCCCTAACGCAAAAAGAGTGCAGCGCCGCATTGTTATGGAAACCAACTGGCAGAGACAATACAAGACGCGACGCTACCATCATCATCTCAACTGATAGACGCTCACGGCAAGGCGTGGCGAGGCACTTTCCCAGATCCCTCAAAATCGCGAGTCGATTATCGGCCTTGCGGGCCCGTTCCCAGCGACCTCCTGTGACCTTAATTATGTCGCCAGTCCATCTAGTGTGGCCTACACGCGCTGCGTCTACCAGCTTGTGGTCGTCATTCGATAAAGTTTCGGCCCATATAGCCATCGGTTATACGAACGTCAGGTCCTGTCCTATGCTACTTCAGACCGTCAATATTACAGAGCTATACAGATTTTTATGTTAAAAATATTGTCAATATTTTATTAGAGGCTATATATTTTACAGATCAAAAAAGTAATAATATAAATGCAATTTAAACTAGTTTTGACATCTAGTCTAATAATAAAATAAGAAATTATACTCATTTTAAAAGTGGCCGTGTGGTATCCACCCGCAACACGTATTTATGACTTCTTTTTTGACATCGTAATAAAAGTCGCGAAAACTATAAACATAACTAAGTCTATTCATGTTATTATCTACTTAGACCATTAAAAGTCTTAAGAGTCACCATGAAAACGCGGCCTGAAGAGCCCAATTTAACAGAAATAAAAGATAAACTGTGCTCCGCTGTAGTGGCATCTTTCAAGTGAACCTATCAAGTTTTATTTTATTCTAACTATGGAAGGCGCCTTAAAAGTATCTGGGCAACCTATATGTTACCTATTGTAAAAGCGAACTCGAATGTTCGGTATACAATATTTAATTTTGCTTTTAATGTTTACGACGTGCATGTCACACTTCCTGGAAAAATGGATCTTGTTTTGTGGACGTAATACATGTTTTTAAATTGGAAATTAACAGACGATATTTTAATTACTTTGAATTTTTCCCTTGTGGAAAACACGTTACTTCATAAATCATAATGAGACCGAATAGCTCTTTTGTGCAGTACAAAAATCATATTTAATACAGCATCTTTACCCCATAGTAGCATGCTATAAGTAAAGATACTTTGAAAGACTATAATTAATCGCAATAAATATCCCATCCTGACATATATCAGAGGCCAATCAAACACCGCAATAGTCACATAGATATGTCAATAAACGAAATTAAAATATCACTACATCGCATACCAAAAAGAATTACGAAGAAAATGTAATCTCATTATTATTGAAGTGTTGCAGTTTACGAAATAGAACTTGAATCGCATCGTTCGCGTGATGACGCGGCGTGTTACTGGACAATACGACGACTTTATTTTTCCCAGTTCAATTATTATAGTGCGTTCTAATTCAAATTCGAACACGGATTTGAATTCAAATATCCGTAGTGATAGTCGCAGTTATTTTGATTGGCTAACAGTCAGTAAGATTCTATATAAGAGTAACGTACATAAACTCGATCACACTCGATTTTCAGTTTTCCTCGCCATCAAAAACGAAATAATTACGCGCACAAGTGTTTCCTAACCGCGTCCCGTATAACCCATGTAATACAATTTTTGTTGTTTATTATTAAGACATAATCATTGGATAATGTGGCCTGTTTAATAAATTACATACTTTTTTGTATTAAACACTGGTAATGTGAGAAATATAAAAGGTCCAAATATTAAGCCTTGGTAGCCAGCGGTGTGATAAATGTAATTCTTTTTAAAATAAAAGCAATTAAAATGTAAATTTATAAGGATATCATCTAATCGTTTGTACAGATTGTGGACGAATTTTAATGTTTTCGCTGATGGTATCTAGCCCGGCGGACCCGGCCCCTCGGCGAAAAAAGCTCGCCTAATTCCGAGCTGATGAGTGGCTTACTCGCCGATAGCGAGGGATTACGAACGCTTTAAACTTTGCATCCATCAGATAAGCGCTCGCCGCCCGCCGCACGCCGCACGCTGCACGACGCACGACGCACACGGGGACGAGCGTCGCCCGCCGCTCGACGCACACGGGAACGAGCTCCGCAGAACGAATTGTGATTTAATTCGAAACATAAATAAATGCGACCGCGTATTCCTATGACTTTGATCACTTACTCACTTGATTTAATTATGCCCTTGATATTACTATCAAATTTTATCAATACCTACACAAAGTTTTTTTTAGTCCATTATTTCCAATCAACTGGTATTATATAGTAACTCTGGAATATTTTATATTTTTATTTTTTATTGAAATGATTAATTTTGATTGTTATCGTATTTATTTACAATTTTGTTACAATGCGTTATTAATAATTTCTGCTTGTCATTCATTTTTGTATATTGTATACCGTAAATTAATTACCAGCAAATGTACATTCACTTTTTTTAAACTTTTACACACAATCATCTTGTATATTTTTTACGCCAGAAAATGACACTATTCTGGTGCAGTGTAACATGAGTTTAGTAAAACTGTGTTTTATTCAACAGTTCATCTGCTCTCGCGCGGTTCTGGTAAAGAAATCTTTTAAAGAACTGACATAGTAATAGTGAACGCACAAGCAGCGTTTCAGATTCTTCTGTCGTTCAGTTTAATTAAAAAAAAATTCCTGTCGAAAATCAAAAGTTAATCACGAACTTTGGCTGAATGCTATTGCATTATTATGGCAGGCCGAGATGAGGAAAATTAAAATTAAAAAAATACAACGTTTCCCGCCGTCGCACTGTCAAAAATCTACGACATTTCATTAAGCGAAGGTAAAAAAAAACTGTCGCCGAAAAAGCGGAAGAGCAGAGATTAAATTTTAAGGGCAGTTTCTCTAAATTAATTAGCGAGGGTGAGATGAAAGCGGGGAAAAAAATGAAATGTCAAAATTACAACAAGATTCGCCTTAATTATGTCCGCGCGGGGCCGAGACGCACTAATTACATTTTCTTAATTTGCAAAGTTTCGAACGTCCGGCCCGAGCAGCCCCGGCTTGTATCGGACAAGTTTTTTGTCCGACAATTAAATACATTGCGAATGCAAACCGTCGCCGACCCCGCTATTAATTGAAAATTAATTACACTAATTAAATAATTTGATTTGTAAAACAGCGCCTTTAACATTATACTCAGTTCTCTCATTTTTGATAGCTTTGAACCTATCTATTTTATATACTATTTTAATACACGTTATATTTACTTTACATTATAATATAAATATAAAATGATTGGTTTGAGAATTGATTTAAAAGTTTTAATGACTTGAATGGTTAATATACAGCAATAAATAATATGTACTGCACACCCTATCTAATAATTTATTAAAGGTTTCAGAAATAACGTATTGTATTGTACTTTCAAAATTAGGATTATTAAATATCACAATTAAAAATTGTTTTATCTTTGTTCCTGCAGACTTTGTACCACCCACAAACACACACACTAATACGCAGTATATTTCAAAGTTATCGCTATTTATATAAGCTGATTGAAAATACATGTGAACGCTTTTTTCTGATATGTGAGCTATACATTCTCCCCTTTAAAGCCTTTACACGTATGATCAACCTGCAAGATATACAAATAACATGATCCAGTTCCATGCGTCGGCTATTTGTAAACGTTCGTCCGTTTTTTTTATTGTTTGTTCATTGTAATAGTTTTTTAGCATTATATAACACAGTGCGTCATCCTGTATATGTACAGTAATATGCATTAATAGCATTGCATAGAAACAAATATACATTGAAGGCAATCTGCGAGATAAGTCGAGACGAAGGAGGTTTAGTCCGCCAGACACAGGCCGTTCTTAAACGAAGCGAATTATCATTTTTATGTAAAGCCCGAGTTAAAAAATCCAAAGGGGTGAGCTGGGACCGCTCTTTAGATAATTAACTTTACAGTTACAGCATCTCCTTGTCTTTCCTAATTTGCAAATGAGTTTTTTTAATAACGCCGAGTTTGTAGCCGCCCTAATACCGCCATGATTTACGAGTGTTGCCAGCGCGCGGTTTGTTTACGTCCGAGTGTTGCCCCTTATCTTGCCGTGATGTAATTAGGATTTAGAACAAACAACATTATCTGGTCAGTAATTACATGTAACGACGCTCTATCGGAATATTCAGGTTTCTGGTGCCTTTTTTAAATACTCCTGTAAAAGTGTCAAAAAACTTTTCTACGCATACCAATGTGAATTATCACAAATTTATCAAATTATTGTAAACATTTACAATAATTTGTTTTAAAAATCTAAATAAACGTAATTTTAAATGGAACATTTTCTTTAGTTGTAAATGTATAAAATATGTATTATATTCATTATATACACATTATATTCATAGGCGCTGTTCATAGTTTTCCTACAGCACTGATTGCAAGCGTCCAGCATCCAGTGCTTTCCAACGGCCTTAACAATATAATATATAACACCACACACCATACCACATAGTTCCTCAACGGGTGAAGTGAGTTTACCAGTTAGACTCAGAGTGTGAGACTTAAAAGCCTCTTATGCTTATATAAAAATCTGGTTAAAAATTTCAATGTATTTTATTTTACTAACGTGTAAGAGTACATTAAAACAGAAGCTAAAGCCGTTCAATATCTGGTCATATCAGTGTACATAGTGCTCGTAAAATGTTAATAAATAGTGAAAAATGGCGATGTCCTGTCCGGAAACATAAATAGTGCAGCCATCGATCAATTGCCTATTTTTTGTCTACCGAATGAAATGTGACGCGGCTCTCGTGCCCCGTGCCCCGTGCCCCGTGCCGGCCGGCTATTTTTTTTATTTTCGCTCTGCAACCATTAGTACGGGAACGTCCATCGATCAAAAGCACAATTCCAATTTACCTATCGCCCACAAATTCTTCAAAAACGACTGCGCGAGTATCCGATCTCGCACAAATACAGATAAAAAATAAATTGCCGCTACCGCAGTACGGTGACTTTGTATTTTTTTCCTCTGTTTGACATTTACGTCGCGCGCCATTTTGTATTGTATCGCAGCATTGTCTGTTTGATGATTTAATAAGTATTATGATTTCAAATTTTGTTACAAGTTTCTCATTTGTTGTATTATGTGTTGATACAACTATTAATATATATTATAAATAGTTTTTTTATTTAAACAGAGCAAGTTTTAAGTAGAGCAACATTTAATGTCAAAAGTGCATATTAACACCCATTTGAATAAACATATTTAGATTTAGGAGTTACAATAGATTTTTCGCATTTATTCTTATTTCTTTTTTCCGCTGATGGACGCCCACTGCAAGGCATATAGGTCTTCCCCTAAAATCGCCACAATGACCGGTCCTTCTATTCCCGCATCCAGTCCTTTCGCCCTCCCCGCGCTGCGTCTGTCGGCTCGTGCTCGCCACTGAAGAACCTTTCGCTCCCAATGGCCATCGGTTACACGAGCGATGTGCCCCACCTGCTGCCACTTCAGACAAGCAACTTTTCGAGTTACGTCGGTGACCTAGGTCTTTCTGCGGTTCTCGTCATTTCTGCCTTTTATTATATATATACATTCAAGACCAAGTAATATACATTCAATAAACCAAGTAATTTTAAAAGAACAAAGAATATGTTACATAGGCAAATTATACATATATATAATATATATATACATTTGACAACTATTAGAAGTATAAATTTGTGCGTTAATTATCGTTACGGATTGGTCGCCATCTTGTACGGTCGTTAAATGAAGCGTCGAAAGGTAATTAGGTTACGGAACTGTCCGGCGCGCTTTGATAACGTATTGATGGGCTGGGAACGCGAGTAATCCGTACGCCTTGTTGCCTCCGATGATTAGGCCGCCATCTTTATTCTCTTCGATTGAATTGAAATTTGAACTAAATCTATTTTACCTTTCATCTTGGATTTGCGTTAATGTATTCCTCGTTACATTTACGATCTATACACTGTATTCATCACTTTGAGATAATTATAGAAAATTATTGCACCGGTTAGATAAAACTACGAATGTTTAGATATACTTGTATACAACTGGTGTAATATGGTAAAATACAAAAATACAAAAATACACTTTTAAAAAGAAAGACGTTTTTATTTGCAATCTTATAAAGAGACAGTGACGCACTTTTTAAGATGTACATATTTCGATAAATTAAAAATTCATTTAATACTTTTACTACCGTTTAATGCCTTTTATTTTAGATCTAAAGCTGAGTAAAGAAAGATCAAGAAACTCAGGCACTAAAGATAATTTTATTATTTGTGCAGCATTTATGAAAGTAGCTCTGTGTAAAGGTAACTTTAAATTTCATTGTGATTCTTCAAAGCCACTTCAATTATTCGTTATTTTTACGGTGACACAAATGCATTTGAGTTGCGCTATAATTCTAATTTTTTCTTATTAGTTCCCCTAATGCGGATAGCTAAGGACATTTCTGCATTAAAAAGTGTCTTATAACCAGTATTAACCGCAAACACGCGCACACATTATTATTTTTGATATATTAATTATTATTGTTATGCAAATAGACAGGACCATATCACATGTCAGCCGATAGCGTGGTTTGGATCTTCCTCAAAGATCGCGTCAATGCATTCAGCAACTTTCCGCGACCACATGTTGACTAGATCATATTATATATACAACTTTGATTTTTGTTGAACGAACAGTTTCGTTAGCCTACATGTAATAGCTTTCATAAACAACCTCCTTGTGTAGCAGGATAATGGTGTCGAGGATAATGTATTATCAGCATTACCCCGTAGAGAACGAAAAGCGTTGTTTCTGCGGAGCATAGTTACAGTTCGTATTTAAATAGAGTTTCGTCGTTTGGTTCGTCGCTATCGGGAGCGGGGTAAATGAAGTCGACGCGGGCACATTAGCGGGCGCCGGGGGTGTGCGGGGCTGCACGGGGG
>DWIC01000331.1:0-12506 GCA_018248135.1 Battus belus
ACCTTAGATCTCATCGTTGCTTCCCATCAGGCAAGATTGAGGTCAAACGCACTCAAATACTTACAAAAAAAAAAAAATACCCTGTTCGATTCAACACAGCGTTGGTATAAAACAAAAATTGGTAGAAGATTAAGAAATATGGAAATCCACAGATTACATCACATTTACGACATCACAAAATGACGACAGCGGATGCATTCCGTAAGTCGGTGGACTTGGCCGACGATGAACGAATGGAAATTGGTATCTCGGTCAGATTTTGTAAGACAAGATGAGGCCGTGGGGAAGGCTCTTGGACTTATCGATTGGCCGGTCGCGGGGAGGTCACATTATTGCGTTTCTCTAAATCTAATCTCGAATTCATTAAAAACCGTGTTCGCTCCCTGCTGGCTGTCGTCCGTGAGTGGCGTGGTCAGATACTCGTGATTTACGGGCTCTGTCGACTGTGCCTTCCAGTTGGTCGCGGTATATACTTCCATTCAATGGCAACGATTTAATATTTAACGCAAAGGATCTTAAACATTCTGGTTCTGGCTATTAAAATAATCACAAATTTCTTTATCTCAAGAAGGCCACCTGTACGAAACTTTCTACCTGCCGAAAAGCCCGCCAGCACAGACTCTGACTCGGAAATGAGCATTTCGGAGATGGTGGAAGATATCAGTAAAAAGAGGTAATCTGGCTCAGAGAAAGAGCGCAGCTAGCGGCACCTCGGTCCCCTCTTTCCCATGAACGACGCCACCAAAAAAAGTCGCGCAAATAATGCGTAAGACCGTGAAGTGTTGCCTTGTACCGCAGACACCTACACCTAACGCTTCAAGTTTGCGGGTAGGGATGCTTATAGTGCTGGAACTGGTGCTGGACCAGGTGCTGCAAAACTTGAGTAGCGCCGCAGTGCAGCCGGCGGGCGGGCGCACTGAACAACGCCGGATGTGACTTGTAGCTGAGTCGTGCACACTGAATACATAATGCGTGAATGTCGTGTATCCGCATCGGAGAGCCATACGAGCCATACGTTACGGCCGCGATGCCCAGAGAGCACCCGAAATCAGCGCGCCGCTGCATATACATGAGAGAAAGTGGTCGCGACAGGTGCCGGCTGCTCCTCGCCCCGCGAGCCGCACCCCGCTCTGCCCACGCCCACGCCGACACGTACCTCCGCACATTAACACCCATCGGTTCAAAATATTAAATATTCATTTTGACTGCGAATCTACCGAGGCGACGTAAAGTTGCTTCGAGCAGGGCGGCTCCTGGTGGTCATCGGCACCGCTGCTTTACCCGGACACGAGTAAATTCACACTACATCTTGATTCTGTCAACGCTTCCAGAAGTGCGGGCGTACTGACAACACTCGGCAAACTCCTGCTTTTTTTACGCTACGACGTACAAGAGTTTTTTAGCGCATGGACAACATGATGCCGTACCGTCAAACTAAACGGGCAGTTTGTCAGACTTAGAAGAGCTTGTTGGCGTTGCTGGTTAATTTATCCAGGGTTTAGGTGAAAAGTTGGCGGCGAGGGCTGAGCCCGTCGGAGCCGGCGCGTGTAGTAGCGCGCCGCGCGGCGTGCGGCGTGCGGACGATGAACGTGTTCTCGCATTGACCCTGCCGAGTTCAAAACGAGTTGCAGCGACCGTCGCTTAACCGTTAATCCAAGGCTAACTGGGCGCCGCCCGAACCGCGCGCCGCGCCCCTGCCCCGCGCTCCTCGCAACCCCGCGCTCGCGCACCTACCGGTGCTGGCGTACACATTACTAAAGTACTGGCGACACAGCGACACCACGCTACGAACACAATTGTAAACTCGATAGCATCAGGTGACCAGCATATCTCCGTCGAAACTCCCAGTTCACTGATCGCATGACTTGCAAATGGGTAAATGACTCAGAGAAGTTGAAATGATAAAACCATTATTAGCCCGACCCGGCCCCGCTGGGCATCGGCGCGCAAGATATTCTAATTCATTAACTATTTATTAATGGCCAATACCTCACGGACATGTGTCAGCTCTACTAGAAGTGTTAGATTAGACTGCATCTCTTTATTTACACGTTACGCTCAGCTGATGAGAGAGATGATAAATAGGTGTGCGCTAGAACTGGCCAGCGCGGGCAAGTTCGTGCTTGAAAGCTCTTATTGTTTAAATTGTCCGGCGGCCGGGGCGGTGGCCGACGAAGGATTACTGTCCACAACGCGTTGGCATACAGTAAAATTTAAAAAAAATGAAAGCATTTGCACCGGTTCTTGAAGCGGTAAACATTTATTTAAAATGTATATATGTATGTCGCTTGCTACGGGTGTTATTTTTCAAAGAGAATTATATGTATAATAACTTAGTAGATTATTTATTAAATGAATGCCTGTTAGCATTTTATACTAAAAATAATAATTTCGGTATGATATGAAACAATGTTCCTAATATGTTGACACAGCTGCCGAGGAAGTGTGCGCCTGTTGGTGGAGAACGTGCGCGTGTGTGCGCGGCACTTCCACAATCATGTAAAGAATCGAAATGATTTGCGATCACCACCACTATTTACGTGTCCATGATATACGTGAAGTATCAAAATAAATATGACAGCGTTGGTACTTTTAATAAATAAATGGTACAAGCGCCGATCGCGGCTCTGATTAACGCGTGGCGATTAAAAAAGCCACTCGTCGCCGGCACCGGTTCGGCCGGTAGTGCCGGCGTCGCGTCCGAAGCGCGCCCGTCGTGCAGCACCGCAGCGTCCCTCAATTATATTACTTAAATACTTACTAATTTAACATTCTTTTATATGTGACCGCAGTCAGAAGAGATCTTGAAAGAAGTGGAAGTAGCGACTAAACTCTGCGCTGCGATTGCAAACCTTTTCACCGTAAGGAAACGAAAATTCGTTGCGAAGGTCCATTCGCGTTAAAATTACAGCGCATGCAAACATCAGAGTTGCCGACCTGGCCACGTCCTGCAAATCAAATGTGTCATAAGAAAGCCTATCTGAAAGAATCTGAGAAGGAAGGGTTCTGCTAATAACTCCTTGTCCACTGTAGGGCGTATTCTGTTGGCAGAGCAGTTAAACATGTCGACTAAGAAAAAATTTAAAAGAAAAGTGACGGTAACTTTAGAAAATATTTCCAAACGCAACATTTCTTTCTTTGATTTTCAACGGCGGTGCTGGTGAACAATGATGATTCACACACACTGCATTCTTAACGAGAGAGAATTATATGAAAAAAACCGACTCTAAAATGAACGTAATGTGTTTTTGTTTGTAGTGAGCAATGAGGATCGCTAAGCTAAGCGGTCCGGGTGACAAGGGCCTGTGCCTCCCAGTTTCAAGCATGTTAGGTATTATCATTTAATAGTATTAAAATCAAGTAATCATTTCAGCGAAGTATTCATCAATTAATTTATGCATTTCAGCAATACCTGGGACGCAATATCGTAATGCGTTCCTTATTACGTCTTTGGTTATAAACGAGGTTTACTTTTTATATGGAAATACAAAAGCGCAGTAATTATACATTGCTTAAATTAAAATGTGCCTGGTCATATGTGGGACGCTCTCCTATTTTACGGACAGCTCAATGAATCATTTGAAGACGGTCTTGAAGTGGTAAGGTACTGGAGCATGGTCTGGTCCGTGCGGTGAGTGAGGGTTTGCCGTAGCAGCTCCTCTGATATAACTACCGCACGTCGTGCAACGGTGCCGTAGAGCACTCGAATAGTCCTGCTGAACGAAGATTTAGAAGAAGTTTTACTGACAAAACGTGCATAGTAATTGCATGTATAGTGGATAGGTCGAGACGGCATGAGCAGCGAGGGGCAGTCTCATAGCTGGCAAAAATAAACAACTTAGCGCGCACCGCTCCTGGAGTCGATCTGTTGTTAGTCAAGCGCGCTGCGCCGCTGCCCGCTCGGCGCGTTCTTGCGACCGCTTAAGCTTAGCTTACTAATGAGTGTTTGTTGAGGCATATGACCGCACATGTGGAGAAAACTTGCACTTGTCGCCTGGGCAGCAGGCGGGGGCGCGTCCCGAAATAGCAACCCCGCCGTACATTGTCATTAAGGTGTCGTCGACTTGGTTATGGGCATGCGCGTCCGAACCCGTTTGCGGAATGCGTGTCCGCGCTCCACCTGCCGGTCCTCCTCGCTCGCACCCCGCCCCTCCCCGCCGCACACACGCAGAGCACAGCGCGGTTCCTGCGGCGCCCGCGGTGCAATCGCCACCCGCTGCACCGAATACACAGCATACGACGTGCTTCGGTTCATTGTGCTCCCGCGCTTCAGCGTTGTGTTTGCAAAAACAACACTTTCTGGGTATTGCAATTGAATGAATGATTGCATACATTACGCCGCGAGGGACAGCCTCACGTAAGTGAAAAGTATACTCCGCGCTTCGCCTGGTCATGGACATGGAGAGAGGCGCGCGCGAGTGCAGGCGTGCAGCCCGTAACACTCGATACCACCAACAAAACAACGCCATACTACTTATATTGTTTATAAATTTTTTAACGAGCGCCGAGGGCGCGGCCGCTCGCCCTCCGTCATTTGAAATTAGAGCAATGTGTCTAAGTCTTATAATATTTGACATTGGTTACATGTACATTGTATGACGGAATGGCAGTATTTTTCACTAGCGCGACGTCGTCTGCGAAGTGTACTCGCGCGCGATCCGCGTTGCCGCCGGTGACGTCACACGCGCACCTTCAACACGAGATTGACGAGCACATTTATAATACATATGAATATATATTATTAATATTTTCTAATTTAACAAAGAATCACTATCTTATTTAGATAGTGATTACTATATGATAATGGTTCTATACAAAAAAGCACTTTCGGAAGAACATTTTTACTATCGAATTACAGCGTGTCAATATCTGGACAGGTCTGATCGCCAATTTAACCCATAATTATTCTAGTGACCGCCGCGGCGTGGCCACCTGCGCCCTGACAACACTTGCAAAACATTCGTATACCCTTAACTATTATTTTTAAATGATCAGATGACCTAAAGACGCGTTCACAAAAATTATTCTTCTTCTTTTCAGCAGATAGATGCCGTCTGCAAGGCATAGGAACGACTGTATTTTTACAGGATTCCTAAGATTTTCAGTTTTAAACCGAAATTATTGAATGAATATTGCAGAGATTATTGATTAGATGTACATGTTTAAAACCAGTTCAGCGTAGCCCGGAGATCTTTGGAGAAAAGGTTCACGCCATCCTCCAAAAACGAAGTAGTAATATGTCAAGCACTATAAGAAACGTAGTTTTTTAAATTTATTAGCTTGCGAATCCCGGATCTGTGCGCCATGAGTCCAACGAAGCTACATAAGCTGTCCCCAGTGCCCACGTTGTGGTGTCGCAATGCTTCGACGCCATCTCGACACACTGGCTGTCAGCACCTCCAGGTAAGTATAACGGGACGGGGAGCTGCTGGCCCCATTCATATTTAAACATCAACCTGTACGAGTTTTTTCGTACTTGAATTCAAATGTCTACAGAAATGTGGTAGCGAACATCATCGGTGGTCACGGACTCGCTCCCGAATAATCTCTTATCGGTAAAACACTCACTTCAATATTTCAGTTTAGCTATAACATTTATATAGTAACAAGTGCAGTGCACGCCGCCGTAGCCCACGGAGCGCGCCGGACGCGTCCGCTCCCGACGTGAACGTTATAGCAAACCAAGCACCTAATTCTGTTAAATTTGAATAACATCCATCCCCCCCTCCCCCCAAGTCACTATTGGGATCCTTACTACGGCCGCAAATGAATTCTCAAGTATTATGGGCATATTTCCAGGACGGCACAAGTTTTTTAAAACATGACAATCACTTATATAAACATGATAAACCTAAAGCAAAGTATAAAACACTGGTAGTTGTATTCTAAATTAAAGGGAGTCATTACGAACGGGGACGAACACGAGTGACCAACTCAAGTACGTCCGCAGGTGAAAAATAACGTAAACAAAGCAATACAGTAAACCAAGAGAGAGGCACAGAGCTAGACACCAAGGGTCGCCGGTAGGCGAAGGAAGGCATTTGGGAATTCGTAATAAAAACAATTTGTACAAAAACAACACATTTTATTTATTTTATATTCAATATATGACATGGAGAAGTTACAGCGACCAAACAAACACTTTAACTTTTAATTAGTTGTCCGATGTCGATAGCCAATGACAAGTTTTCACTTTTAGCGCTCTTATAGTTATTATAACCATGACCTTACAACATACTGCGCTACAAAGGTAGTACGAGAATAACAAAAAATGTTTACCTAAAAAGTTGAAACTCAATCACCTTTTCGCCGCAGACACACACGCTGTCCGTTCCGTTAGATCGAGATCGAACCGCTGACACAATTTATTAAAGCTTGTAATTGTATGGAACAATACAACTGTTTTGTCTAATTAGAATACGCTTTTGGTAAACACATTTACTTATATTTCAGTTACACAGTCAGTCGTTAGGCCAATCAGGTTCGTAGTGCAGCTCATCTGCCTTACATGAAGAAATATGAAACGATGTTCGCAGGACCCTATAACATCCGCCACCGTTTAAACGAAATTAACAATAAATTAATTGTCACTAAAATATTACAAATACATATAGTAGTAATTCCAATTTAAATGACAGACAATCACAGCATGCGCTAGGCTTATAAAAGGATATTGAAAAATCAAATTTTGAACGAGAAACAATTAAAATATCTACGTAGAAACCTAAATGTGAAGTTATCGAATACGTTCTAAAACATTTAGTTTGAATGAGGACAAGGGATCGTAGGTAAAAGTCTAAATGATTTATTTTCATACATAGTTGGTTACAGAGAGCCGTCACGTAGTCCCACGTCGGTACCACGACGGCAAGTCTGTCGTTGCAGTCTGTTGTCTGTAAGCGAGCCCGGGAGGGCGTGGAAGGTAAACTTCATCCAAATGTTGACAATTCGCAGCAGACGGATCTATTTATTTAATAACCAGTAGCATTGTTGACATTGCATATTCAATTAGTTCTAGTTCGTCCTATGATCCGAGGATTTTAAAGTTCTGGGAGTCTGGGAGGATTTTTTGAAGTTACTTATATGTTTGTTTAATAACTGAGAGACGAGAAAAATAACTATAGTCTAGCTTACTTCGCACGCGATGATTGTAAAGTAATATTGTGATTGTGCAGCTGAGAACAGTTCTAATTCATTACTAATGCAAGTGTACAAACTTAACTCACCTATAGGTTCGCCTCGAGTCCACTTTGCACAATGTACATTGTATTGCAAAACTATCAGTGTAGGATATGTCCGTGCATGTTGTCGCCGACACAAGGTACTCCTTCTAATTCAGCTTTCTTTTCCATTCTGACGAAAATGTATTAATTAGTGTAGATTAATTTTTCCATTCAATTTAAATTTAACATGCCTGCATTATATAATAATATTTTGATATCTCTAAGCACATTAATTCATTAAAATCTGATGGATTCTGTAGCAAAGGATCCCTTAGATTTTTTGTCCCTCATATTAACTTCAAAAGGTCCGAAGATAGGTGACATTGAGAATAATTAAATAAATTAGTAACACTATTACACAAAACGAATATACATACAAAATGTTTGGAATTATTATCATGTTTCTTTTAAGATTCACTATTATTTTTATTATTATGCGGGCTCTCAGAAAGTCATCCCTAAAACTACCTGGAGTCTTAAAAAAGCGACTCCATGAAGCATTTTATGATCAGCTGTGTAGTTGCCGAATGATACAAGCTCACAAAACCTATACTATGCACAAAGACCTATATAATATTGTTATGAAAGATGATGGTATGTGTACCTTATCAAAAACATAAACTCTAGTCTAAAAATATTGTGTGCGCTGGTCCTCCGAGCTGCATTAAATAATAAATGACTTGTGTACAATTCAGGGCCTATTTACAAAGATCTGTTCATTTAGCGACGAGGAAGGATTGAAATTCCCACTAAAATTTCAGCACATTTTGACATAGAGACGGCACACACGCTCCGCACTTCGTCCGCACGGCGACAGAGAGGCAACAAGCTACAATACTTTTGTAAACCGGTTCGCTAACAAACATTAATATGAAGATAAACACATTCACATATTGAAATCGTCTTTTTTATGAGAGGCAACTAATTTTACACCAGTTGAACGTATTGCAAGCAACGAACGGGTTAGAACGATCTATGTTAGATGTGACCGAATGAGAAATGAATGAAGAATGTTAATACAGATAGCGAAGGTTCTTGGCGATCCACTTTATCTTTGGCATTAGTCGCAACTTCTTTGTTTTTCTTCCGACTTCCGAAGCCACAATAACGGCCTCGGCAACTCGAGGAGCACCGGTGTGCGCTTAACGTTCCGCAGCGGTTGGCCGCTCGGTTCACACCGACCCCGACACGCGCCGCTTGCCGATGTTTCTACGGGGCCGTTGTTTGCAGAGCTACTGGGTCAATATTGGTAAAGAGAAGCTCGCACGCGGCAGCGGCCTGCGCCCGTGCTCACACGCTAACGCGCGCGCGCGCTCCGTGATTATAGATTCAAAAGGATGGGCCGAGGTTACCGGTCCGAATATTAATCGATCTAAATGAGCGTGAATTCATTTTATGGCGCTGTGGGAACGCGCGCTCCGCTCGATGCCCCTCAGCTGCGAGTTTCGGTTATGTTACCATTTCATTACCAGCAAAACTACAGACGTGTTTAGCGGCGGACAGTAACAGCTCGTTGCGGCATGGAGGCACTTCACTCGCGGTCAAACTGCTGCATTACCTTGTCACCGCAGTAAGCGCATAGCACACCGGGCCGCGTGGCCCATGCACCATCAGTTCAAGCGACAATGATAGCCTTCTCAACAATCTCTTCTCAATTGAGAGCTGTTATCTTATCGAGCGTTTCGAATGTGAACTCAACGCGTGGGTATGTACACGAGTTTATTTCCTATTTTTCCTTATCCTGGCCGACCGCATCCGCATGACATCGACTCAATTCAATCTGATCGTTTAAGCTCAAGTAGTAGTAAGTTTAATCTCAAGTTAATCTGAATGTTTTAAGCGCTGCGCACGTAAGTGGTGCCCACCGACCGCGAGCTACCGCCGCTCGGCGCGTGCAGTTCATGCGGCCAGCGCAGGGTTGTCCGACCTAAAAGTTGGTAGGCACTGAGTCTGCAAGCCTTTACCATACTTTAAAATGCCAAAACGTAAATGGTCGCGTCGTTAGAGAGAGGCGCAGAGCATTTGTGACGGCCTTCGCTTGTACGAAAATGTTTGAGGGGGCAAGGGGGCAAGGGCGCGCGGAGCGTGACGCGCCGCGCGGACTGTTTGCATTTTAATGAGCGGCGGCCGCTCGCCGCACGCCCGTTCATTATGAAGAACTTGCGCGGATGCATATTTCCAAGTTCCACTCTGAGCGCATGATTTTCGCGCTCATCCCTTCTTCGTCAAGGGTCTTGGCTGAACATTAAAGTGGAAAGGCGGGCACAGCACTTCTCGCAGTCCTTGCAATCTCTCCCTGTGCTAAGCATCTCGAATGCACACACGACAATTCCGTGACGCTACCACTTAATCCCACAGTTGCATAGGTAGGCGAGTATTTGTATATTGGGTAATTCACTCTACCCAGAATAACAAGTGCGAGCACAAACGATGAACAATCTGGAGAGAGTCAGCATTACGTGCAATATCTATTGCACGGCTAACCTGTTCATGTGGTCGCGCTAGTTCGCCTGCATAACATTTGCCAGCTCGCGCGGTCCACCTGAGCAGCGCCGTGCCCACGCACCGAACTAAGTTCATAGGTCGTCGTTGTGGCGTCCAGGAGCGCCTGACTGACCGCCGCAAAGCCAGGAGCCGGAACCGTCACCGGGGACTACCGGCGGCAGCAGCTCTAGATCCGCTATCGGCGAGGTATCACTTATCACCGGACTACCGTTGGCGCGATAAACAACGATAAGCGTAATGTAATTCGTCTGTAATGACTTCGCACTAAATGCATGGCCGGTGCGAGCGGCCGGTGCGAGCCTGCAGTCCATTAACTTATTCCTTGTCGATGCACGATGTGACCACGTTTTCGTTGTTGGAGTACAAGTCCGATTAAATGCGCTGGCCCACCATTATCATATGTTAACTGAAAATGCATTGTCCAATGGCGTGCACGCAGCATCGCGTGTCGTTAACTTTAATTGCAATGCCCGTCAGCAAGCAAGCGACTAAATTAATTTAGCAGTTATGCATTGAAGTGGAGACGAGGGCGAGGCGAGCTAGCGCTCTTCTATCTATCCCAGCTCGACACGGCCTGCACTGCCGCCCATCGCAAGCTCTCGAGACAACAACACGTGTTCTTGTTATACAAATAGATGTCCAAGGGGCGACGCAACGAGTGAATCGGCATTTACTGGCGACCACTCCGATGTCATTACACGAGCGCGCAAAGTTCATGCCGCCGCGCCGCGTTATCAGGCGTGAGCCGCCCGATACAGTTATCGGGCCGGTGGCGCTGAATCAACAGTTGTGCGACCCCCGTCCGCCCCCCCGTCAGCCGATCCGCTCCGACCCGCGCCCACCCACCACTAACGAGCGCCGCGACAATATTGACGCCGCGTCAATTTGTGCACCTCCTCGCATCAACTCGTTTCCTCAGTCATGACAAATATTAACCGCATGTTCATATTTACAGTTTCACTGAACCTCACTTCGTTGCAGCAACGCGCTTAAGTGGAATTTTGTGTAAATTATATAACAGAAGGTGATTACGTCGCAGATTTGCAATTGTAATGGCCTTTGCAACAAGGGGCGCGAGGACTCGACATTTAATCCTCCGGATTAGAAAGCTGACAGAACATATCGCTGCGTACAGGCGCGGGCGCGTCGCGCTGGGATTCCAGCTCGGAAACCGACGATCCAGCACAACTGATCCTCAACATTTACTCGCCGGTCCGAGCCCTCGCCCGACAACGAACTTTCCAAATGCTCGCTCTTTCAAAGATTAACCCTGCGAATCCTAATAACTACAAAACAATTGTCATCTCTATCCTCTCTACGTATTCGATAAGCGCGCTTTCAACGTGGCTGCCTTATGGAAGTCTCAAGCACCGGTGAGGTCGAGGTTTTCTCTTTCGCAAACGGAAATATTTGCGCCCAGATCATACAGCTTTTTGACCACATCTGTGTGTAGTTTTTTTGAGGTTTGAATAAATATCCGTGTAAGACATATAAAATCTCGAATTAATGACTGGAAAAACTCGAAGCAAGTTGTCCAAGGTAGGGTGAAGACGACGACAGCTAATACGTGTTCGCAGGTTTGTTGGTCCAAAAAAAACTGCCTGGCATTTGTTTCGTTACTGACAGCTCGGAACTGGGGGTCTTGTCGCCTCTCTCAATTTGTGGCAGTTTAAAAGAAAAATGACACTGGAACTCTCGGGAATCACGATCCCATCCAGCTGCGACAACGGTTTTCTGCTCGAGCACATGTTGTTGCCTGTCGGAGATGCGACAGCGCGTGCGTTGGATTCCATTTAAAGTATTTACATGAACGCGGCAACACATTTTTTCAATGTGGGTGCAGTCAGCACGCACTCCGCTGTCGCGGTATACGCATGCATGTAAGCCGACTAAAGATAATGCAGCGCGACCGGTGGTGGCATAGCGCGCACCCTTTACACCGCCGAGCGCGAAGGCTTGCTGGCTGCTTCTTCCGCGCCGTCTTTGTGACGCATATGTCGCATCAGCCTGTGCTTCCTGATCATCATTTCTTGGTGCGTCCATGTGCTGCCGTCCGCTCGGCGTCGACACAAACGCCGGGCGACATGTGTCGCATTATTTCTTATGGGCGTCAGCATTATTAAAAAGATGGTGGACAAAGGCGGCGGAGTGGCGACGGGCCTCGCTACTAGTCTCTGTAAAGCAGACTACATTAGCAGGCGGACGCGTCACATCGAACAATATGTCACGGAAAGAAGTAACACGCGATCGCAGTGAGCTCTTGGCCGGTTTCTGTAGTAACCATAGACGCCCTATTGGAAAGTCAGTTTTCATTTATTCATGTTTGGCAAGAAAGGGTACAGTAAAATAGTACGCAGTTGCCTCTTTATGATTTTTTTCTCCAAGAGAGTCGTTATTTAAAGTATTGTACCTTATATGTACCTCGTCTGCTGCCAATTAACATGTGACGCACTGTCCTTAAATTAAGGGTCTCGGAAATAATATGTAAAGTTATAATAATGATATAGCAAGAAGATCCGGATTAATACTTAAAAATATCAAAATTAATTATTATTTAATATCTGTCACAGCGGACTTCATGCTACCCGATGTCATTAGTCTATCTCATTCCGATATAAAAATAAATTAATATGATATACTTCAGAATAATTTTATAGTGATTGGAAATTATATATAAATACACACACACACACACACACACACACACACACACACACACACAAACACAAATAACTAATAAACAAATCTCACGCAGCAGACAAATAGAGAGGTATAAAT
>DWIC01000332.1:0-12504 GCA_018248135.1 Battus belus
GTCGGTGTTAGTGTTATGCACCTTTTTTAAGCGTTAGCAACATATTAATTTAAAACAAAAGTTACACCTGATTTACTAAAAATTGTACAGGTTTTTTGATACGTGTAAAAACTTTAAAGAAGTGAGTTTTTAGCCCATTTATCATCAAAAATATTTCTTGATTTTTTCTATTGGAATTCGATATGTCAATAACTTCTAATAGTAATATATAAAGTCTACACGGACAGATAGTTAACAATAATTATTTTTAATATTTAGTTACCTGATTTTAAAAACGCTTTTTCTTAGTGTATTGCGTTATTTGTTATTTCTGTAACCTTTGATATTTAGATAGCCTATCGTTTCAGATCATGCTAGACATAGGCCTCCCCCAAATTGGTTACCTTGGCGATTGCAGTGTGTTATTATAGTATGCAAAGAACGCTGCTGTTCATTCTCTAGAAACTAATTTGTGAGGAGTGGCAATCCCATATAAATGGAGATAGTATCCCAGGAATCGAACCTGCGACCTACGATAGCAATTCCCAGATCACTACCGCTGGACTGCCACAGCCCGCTGTTGGGGTATACCGCACAGTAATTAACAGCAAATGAACAATACTTTTCCCCTTCAAAGCTTTTACTCCCATAATCAATCACCAGGTTCAATATACCAGGTACGTATATCACACTCTAGTCGCTTCTCTGTTAGTTGAGGATCTTCACTATTTCCGACTTCATTAACCACCCGTCTCTATTACGTCCGATGCGAGATGGAAGATCTACTTTCCTGCTTACACAGTTGATATCGAAGCATGGTTGTTTCGGTAACTATTTATCTAAGCTAAAGGTTATACTGTAGAGTAGTCCAGGATTTTTGCCCACATGCCTGCTAAATATCCGGGGAGGGAGCCGGGGCGGCGAATTCTGGTGGAAGATATCGCATAGAATCTTACGTTGCCAGCAGTCCGATCTTTGGCATTGATCTCCTTTTATGAGACCTTCATGGTCCAATAAGAATCGGTATAGGAACAGATCTATCTCAAAAGCTACAAGAACAGCGCTGATGCGTGGCCCATAACTGGACTAGAGAGATGGTGTTGCTTACCACAAATGAGGCTTTCGTGATTGCATTTGATAGGATGGGGATTGTAAACTATTACATACTTCCGTCTCTTGGAGGAGGACGACGGATCAAGTAAAGTTTGAAGTCCAAGAAAGATGGTCTTGATGATAATAATTAACGTAATTAACTTTGCACTCCCGGTCCACTACAATGGAAACCTAATCATAAGTCAATGTTTTAATTAAGGTCTTTTAAACGGGTTTGCTGATCCATGAGTTCCAAACACATCGCCGCGTCCCGATAAAGGTAAATAATTACCTTTTATGAGATCCTTGTATACAAAACTGTCACTGTCTTTGTCACTATTGGTCACTATCTAGATCACTATCTTAGTCACTATAGATCACTAACTTGGTCACTATGCTGGCCACCATTTTTGTGATCGCATATTGACCATTGTAACTGTGAACTATCTTAGTTATTACAATTTATCATTTCCATTGCTAACGTACAAGTCTCCTACCAGATAAATCATGTAATATATTTATCTACATGTCTACTACCGTTTCGCGTAACCCGCAAAGCCTTTTTTGCGTAATTTCATCAAAGGCTTCATCTTTGTATGACTTTTTTTAATGAATATCCACTCAACTCAACTCAATATTTTATGCGGGTGGAATTTCGTGAATACAGTACATATCAAAACAAATTCTCACCAGTATGTCTTCTAAATTTCAAGTCTCTAAGCGTTTTGGTGTTTGAAACATAAGTCATAAGTGGAAATCTATTATATATACAAGATGATTATAACGGTAGTAGAGATTTTAAAGTGGTAAAAATCGTTAAATGTGTTGCTATACGCAAAAAATAAGAGTGGGTTAAACAATTCATGTATTTTTTTCAAAACAAAAGTGTACTTTTCACACAGTGAAAGGCAATTAGTAATGTTACATAAATGAAAATCTCGTGGAAAACCGGGTCATTAGTACAAGCCAGATTTATTGTGATTGCATTAATTAGGAGTCTCAGGTCGGGGTGCCAAGTTTATGAGGTAGTTAGCATTCAACCAATCTATTTAATAGGCGCGTTTCGAACTGGCAACACTTTGTACCGACCGTTGGAAATTTATGGATAATTTAAAGGTAGTTTTAATTTTTAAATCTTATTTTTGTAATTCTATATGTTATTATTATTAGGCAGAAGTGTTAAAAAAATATCATTCGGGTCCGTGACGTGTGTGCTTGCGTCGTGACCTCATATGACGGCTCAAGGTCACCCAGAGAGTAATAGAAAGAGTTATGCTCGGAGTATCGTGCCAAGATCGTATCAGAAATAAGGAGATCTGCAGAAGAACCAAAATTACTGACGTATCTTCAAGAATTTCTCGTCCGAAGTGGCAATGAGCGGAGCACATTACTCGTATAAGCGATGGCCGTTTGGACCGAAAGATTTTTGAGTGGCGACCACAAGTCGGTGCCCTGACGATCGCTGGATGTGGGCCTTGCAGAAGTCATCTATCTGCTGAAAAGTGAAGAGAACTGTAAGACAGAATTGTGTGGTATATTTGGCAACGTCTAACTCCAGTTAATAACGGTAATAAATCATTAATTATCATACCAATAGGATTATTTATAGCAACACTTGCGTACCGAGAATATAAGTATAGTAACGCAGATGTGGTTTTTTTGTGATCGCTTTTACAAAAAGCTTAATACGGCATTAGAAACCCAAGCTTTCTCTTTTCAGCCTATAGACGCTCACTGTAAGATACTGGGCATCCCCTAAAATATCTATGGGAGAATATATTATAATAGCCTCGCATGGCAGGCAAGTTGGCGATGGCGGTGTGGTATTATGGTACGCAGAGGACACTGCTGTTCATCCTCTGAAAACTTGTTTTTTGAACAGTCGCAATCATATGTAATAAAGGCATAAAATGTGAATCATATTTGATTGCATCCGAATCGAACTTGAGTCATGCGATCGAAACAGTCCTCTACCGCTGTGCTACTTAAATTTATTACTTGATCATTAGGAGATATGAGATGTGAAAATAGTTATTAGAATTATATGACTACACTAGTTTTTGCCCGCGGCTTCGCTCGCGTTTATTATTCGCTTTATTATTATTAATTAGGTACAGTTTTTCATTCAAAATTCTTTCTTAAGGGATGTTTATATCATAGTAGCTTTATGCATAAAAAATTTTAGCCCGATCGGATTAAAATTGACAAAGTTTCATACAAACTTTCATCCCCTATTTTATCCTGTTGTGGGTAGAATTAATCAAAATTCTTTCTTAGCGGATGCCTACGTTATAACATCTATCTACATGCCAAATTTCAGCCCGATCCGTCCAGTGATTTGGGATGTGCGTTGATAGATCACTATGTCAGTAAGTCATTTTTTAGTTTTATATATTTAAACTAACAAACGACGCGGTTAATTCATCTCGTAGTAAATTTAAGACGTGATGACAGGTTCTGTGAAAAGGCACATTACTCTGTTTTAGGATAAACATGTTTTGAAGTGAATTGTTCCAATTTTAAAACCATTTTTTTCTAAAGTTTTGTCTAAAGCTCTGTAAGTGGCGCGTTACAAAATTATTTAAACTTAATGTTAAGCTGACGATTATAAATGATTGCTATTTAATAAAGCTATTAAATAGCATATTAAAATAGCATATTATTATTCATCGGCCATTTTTCCGACTATGTTATAGGGAACCACGAAGGTTTTATATTCGGGTCGAGTCAATTTTGACGTCATAACGAATTATGAGTGAAATTCGATCTATTTGTTGACAGGCGTTGTGGACGCACGCGTGCTCGGCCCGGAGGTTCCAGGTTCGATGCGATGCGGAGTGCGACGTGCGGTCGTGTACCTTGAGTCGTCCGTTGTTTTTGCTTTTTGGTACAACACATCGGTATTTTGGTCCTTTTTGATGTTTCCCAAACAATCGATCGCTTATATTAAATTACATCTTTATTTAATTATTATTATACATATATATATATATATTTGTGACGGAGATTCATTGATGCTCTATTAGAGATTCCCGATTTTGGGGATGTAGGACGAAAATGAAGTTTTATTCGAAACACGTTTTTAAAAGAATAACTCAAGATTTCAGTCAGTAACTTGACCAGGCAGATATATACTAGTTATTGAAACAAGTGGTAGGACGCCGAGCACGAACGCGTGAGTGTACTCTCCATGGAGTGACCAGACTTGAGGTATTCTATACTTAGGCTTTGGATGTCCTTCACTATGTTCATCCTTTTGACTTAAGAGCGCCTACGTGGGTTATGTTACCTCGGTTTGTCCTGTTCCTATATTGCGTATCCGTAAAAATTAACCGTTCAAGAATACTTGATTACGTAAATTAATAACAATCTTTTTTAATCTATATTGTATAAAGTATTTTAGGTAATCGAGAACATCAGCAACTCGACATGTCTATTGTTTTGATGTATATGTCATTAATGGCCAGTGTTATTTAATAGCGAATTTGAAATTTGTCATCGTAACGAATATGTTAGTCCGGTTCTCGCTCAGTTGTCGATGAGCCAACTCTCAGCGAGTTATGTACGGAGTATTGCCAAGGCGAATTCTATTGTAATGATACAAGCGGCGACCTTCCATTGTCTCCCAGACGCGGACGTTTCTCTCGTACAGTCGTGAGCAATTATAGGTACACGAAAATAATGACCTGACACCCCATAATTTTGAATGACAAACACTATTTGTTATAAAATTGAGTGAAATGCGTCTGTTCTAAATTTAAAATAGAAGCTACAATTGTCTGGCATATTAATAATAAAACCCTGTGGATTAGCAAGTTGAACTAGCATTGGCTAGGCCATATTACGCACAGAACTGTTGGCCGCTGAGATCTGAAGGAACAGGAGTGGAGATAACAGACCGGCTGGACGCAAAGGACGTCCACATACCAGGTGAAGAGACGACCTTGTTGAGGATGTCGGAAGATGCTGCGACAGTCTTGTGGTCAAACGCAGTTACTATAATAACTAATTTAATTTTTACTTCTGCAAGTCTAGGTGTGTTCGGAATTTTCATGTAAATTTTCATCCTTTATATTAATGTTACTTATTTACGAGACCAATTAGAACACTACTTTCAACCGTGCTGTAGTAAGCTAGGTGAAGTATAAGAAAGGAAGTATTAACCTGTCATGTAACTTAGAGCGACATTTTGATGTAATAGTGTATTACATGAAATGCATATGTGTTAACTTATGTATCCAATTATATTGTAGGAGCGCTCTTCCTACCAGATTATTTAACAAGTGTGTTAAGATATTTTAAATTAACAAAAACGTATACTATGTAGGTGCGTATACAATATACAAATAAATATGAAGAAAAAAGTTATGACAATTGTTATTTTGAATTTTTTTTAAATTGATATTGGTCTTATAGATGCAAATCATTTAATTTTAATTAAATTAAATAATTTTTTAACTTTCAACAATATATTTTAAAAATAACATACTTTCTAGAATTATTTTCAATTAGCAAAATATTTGAGGGTATTACTAAATTATCTGTCATCTAAATCATGTGTTAATGTATGAATTATACATATTCTTATTTAAAAAAAACGTCTTAAGTTCTCTTTTACAAATTGTTTTAATAAAAAAAAATCTAATCTAAAGTGTCCTGGAAAATGATAGTGAATTTCGAAAAAAGAACATCACTTCGTCAAAGTGAATAAAATCCGAAGAATTGTTCATTACTTATTCAGAATGCGTTAGTCAAGGCCGGTGGCTTGGATAAAAAAATCTGTATTCGTAACGAAAATAGAAACGGTGGCTGGATTCGTCGCACATTATCCGCCACTGTCATGCAATGGTTCCGTCACCGATCACCATCTGCGTAAACATTAATGTTTCACAGGGCTGTCATTATACTACAGATATTTGTCTGAGTTTTTTTTATATAAAAAGAAAGAGTTTATAGAGAATTGTTTAAAATTGGTTATATTGTTAATAATTCACATTACCTTTCTATTTACAAGGAAATTCTATAATATTTTTCATATGTTCAACACAAACAATGAGAGATATGGTTGAAATAAAAATGTTTACAGACGGCCATTTAATATGACCTAATTAATATGTTTTTATATTATAATACGATCGAAGTGACCTGACATGGCAGAGCGAATTAAGTTGAAGTGGTTGGGCCTGAAGTTTCAGGAAACCACGGTCCGACAAGTGCGGCATAGGATGATCAACCGCTAGGTAGACAGACGATCTTAAGGTTGTCGACAGATACTGCATATAGACCGCTTCCTACCAGTCTTCTTGGGGAAATGAGCCCTGCCCTATGTTTAACAGTGGCCGGCCTGCAGCTGAAATGATGACGATGATGATGACGATGCTATATTATGGATCAGTGTTCATGTTATACAATAATATCATGAAGTGAGATAAAGGTAAAGAGAACTAAATAAGGAAATATTATTTCTTTGGGAAGTTTATTTTTTAAAACATGCATGATTTCAGTGCACAAACTTTAAATAAAACCTTTTACCTGTAATGTCACTGTTTTCTTAATAGTTTTGTTTATGCCGCTGTAAAATAGGACGTAAAAGTAAAAAAGTGGTCGTTACATCGGCGAGCACTACAATCGGTTCCGACTCATTGCACCGGGTAACGGTGCGTACAAGATGATTGGTTATAAGCTTTAAAGCTTTAAAGGAAATTAAAAGTAAATTCAAACTTATATATAATAACTTATTAAGGAAAATTTTTATGTGATATAAAATATAGACCGTATCAAAAAAAATTTTTTTTTCCACAAATAATTAATGACGTTATAATAAAATAATAAGAACAGGCGATTTTAAAATTCGGATTACTACATATTAAATTAACTAATGTGTGCTATCTTTCTAAGCAGGCTTTTTAATTTCAGAAATTATTGACCTAGATTTCAGTAGAAAAAATAAATTAATGAAACATATTTCACAGTGATCATTTTGTAATTTTGTGATTGCAAACACATATAAAAACTTTAAAGCTTTTAGTTGACAAACAACAACAATGAAAAGGACATTCCTTTTTATTTACCACTATAAAGTTTTTACATCTACCAATCATCCTGTATATCCTCACCTCAATCCCTTTCGTCTATCCTTTAATAGTATTTAAATCGCTTAGTATCGTTACATTGTTTCCTTTTTATAACAAAGCGTGAAAACGTGCATGAAGAAATAGTATTTGAAATTTCCATTTGAAAATCCAGGGTAATAAACATTTTTATCGCAGTGTATATAACATACCATCAAGCGAAATAATAAAGCAATCTTAAAGTCCAGGTGGCGGTGTTTATATGGGGGATTTTTATCCGACCGAGACAATTTTTTAACACTATTAAATTTTAGATCCTATATCAGTAATGGTGAATTTACAATACAATTAAGGCACATGTAAGCTCAGTTTTTATTATTGCATCTTCAAAGACAAAAATTGAATATTCGTCTCACATAAATGCCAGAGTTGGCTAATAATAATAACAAACCAGACGTCATGTAAAATACAATAATATTCCGCAACCAATATACGTAAAAACATTTGAATACATTATTGTTTTAAAATCATATATAAAAATATGTACATGTCTGTATGTGTAAATCTAAATTTTGGTTTTCATATTTTAAATGCCGTTTGACAAATAACTTATTGACGTGAATTGTAAATATTTTTTCTGTTTTTACCTCTTATGTCACTTGCTACGAAAATTATTTTGACTTTTCAAAACAATGACACCCCGTGTTCAAATGATTCTCCATCAATATCCTGGATTGTCTCTCGTAATTATTTTCATAAAGGTTATGATTTTGTAAAAAGTATAATTATATTTATCTGTCTTTAAAAACGTTATAAAATGTCAGATAAAGATCACGTCCAGTTTTCTGAAACAGCTTGATTACATTAATATTACAAAAAGCACCACACAGGCGGAGTAGATACTTTTATTAGCAATATCGATAATGTTGAACGTGATTATCCTTCTGGCCTCCATCTTAAACGTTTTACCGGCCGTGCAAAGCCTATTTGCAGCATCTGAAAGTATTTCAGTTTGAGAGTTACGATAATGTATTTCGGATATCTCTTAACCTTTGGTTATGATAATATTTAAAAATTTGATTATCATTTTTTATATAATTTATACTTAAATACTCGATGCTTCACGATAAATTTAACCTCTGTTCAAAAGCTCAATGAGTACATCTCAATTAGTTAGTACCAACAGGAATGGGCCGCTTGTCACACATGGACACATGTCCTATTGCCAGCATGAATGTCAGATGAGAAATTTTACAGACAAATTATATCGATCAGATCTTTTAGCAAAATATCAGAAAACGTTACTCAATAAAAACATCGAGCAGAAGTGGAAGCGGTTCCTGTGGCGTAAATTTCCAGGCGTGCCATTGAAGTCGGTGTCAATTGAAAGATTGATTTGGTCCCTCAATATGTATCACAATAAATATATCTATAAAGTAACAATTTTGCAAACAATACAAATCCACCACAATGATATAATTTAAAAAAAAATAATGCTATTTGTTCCTTTTTTTAATATAAAATAATTGATAATTTTTTGAGTTCGATCATTGATATAAAATTTTAGAGAAATTTTTAATATGTCATAATAAATACATAAAGGTTAAGTTTAATGATGACAAACTATTTGATGAGTTTGTGTTATGGTTAGAACTTAGGAACATTTTCTGCCTTAATGTAGACAAATAGCAGTTTTGGTTTAAAACATAGCTTGTGTTCATTAATGTACGAGACGTAATTTAGTGTCGATCCTTATTTGCATATCTCTAATGAGTTTTAAAATTAATTTTATATTGTTTATCAACGATTGTTATGATTATCTCTTATTATCTTACTGTTTAGGATAAACCAAGGAGAGTAATTTATTAGCAGATTACTAAATGCAAAATGTATTTATTTGTGTTTTATAAACAAACAGCTGGTGGTAGCTGGTGGCGAAAAAGGTTCATAGGACCTCGTCTAGGCCGGTCGCTATTGCCTGACTTACGTTATTATTACTTCGAACAGCGTTAACGCTGATAGAAGTGGCGGAAGAAACGTTAGTTATGCTTCTTTTATAAGAGGTTCTCGTCCCCTGTATTTTATGAGCCGACGTCTCCGGCCAACAATTTGGTTTTATGGTCGCAAAATCTCTTGTCAGCTTAGTATTTATTCCCATGCAAAGTCTTTTTTCTGATTTAACAAGATATTTTAAGATATTTAAAGATTTTTTAATATCAAATAAATGTGTCACTTAAATTTTAAATATAACGGAGATCCGGAGATCAGCGTTGTTAATACTTATAATGAAATAAGGAAACACCGTCGTCTAAATCTGTCGACGACGGTCTCACTGCGTAAAAAATATTATTGCATTCTAAACACGTAGTTTAACATATCAAGTTTATGTTACAAAACCTTGTGTAGCTAAACTGTTATGTGGAAGCCGTCTGGTAAACGTTCTACTCGTCTTGTCACTTGGTTTTAAAATATTTACAAGGTTTTCGAATTCTCTAGATTGTGCGCAATCCATCCAATTTATCCGCAATCGACTGAAGACTAAGAATTACAAAAAATTAAATTTTCTTTATTTAATTTGGTACATTTATTGTATAATAACTTTTGCCCGCTGCTCGCGTTAAGAAGTATTATTATTAACTAGGTACTCTTTATTCTTAGGGGATGCCTACGTCATAGTAGCTTTATGAATGCAAAATTCTAAACCGATCAATTTAAAATTGACAAAATTTGATACTAATTTTCATCCTATATTTTACCCCAAGGGGTTATTTATTTAATTATTTAAAATTCTTTCTTAGCGGATGCCTACGTTATAACATCTATCTGCATGCCAAATTTCAGCACGATCCGTTCAGTGGTTTGTGCTGTGCATTGATAGATCACTGTGACAGTCAGTCGGTCACCTTTGATTATATACATAAATGTAGAGTAATACTAATAACAATATATTTTATTCAGTTTATGATATTTGATATATATACGTATATATACATCGATTTTGATGTCTCGTTTAATTAACAAACATAAAAATAAAAAGTGCTAAAGTCATTAGAGAGTACATAGCTATAAGTGGAAGGTTTTTATTTAAATACGGCCCAAATTGCTCATGATACTTAACGTGATTATGAGGAAACTTTACGACATTCCTGAAGGCAGGATAACATCCTGCACCGTCAAAAATACCGCCGAACGAGTTGGCATATTGGAGTCATTCAATACATTTAAATAAACTCCGAGCAAAGTGCCAAATTTGCCTAATTCATTTAAAATACATCGTTACATGGATTTAATGTTATAGAAGTAGCGGAAAATTAATACGCCTTCAATGTATCTATTTCTTAATGTATCTAACGTCACTTGAGAGACGTTACGTGATAGCTGACACAATTTCAAATTTGGAACGCATTTAACGTATTTGCACGAAAACGTATGAAGCCGTTTGACGTCTTTTTGTTCTATTTATTCTGTCGAGTTGTAATAAGACAGAGAGTAATAGATATTCATTAAGTTCACAAATAATCTTTCTATGCACCTACGTTATTAGAGATAAAAGAATTTAATAAATTAAATGACTATTTAATTAATTTAATTATACTAGGTAAATAATCGTTTGTCTACACGATTATCCCAAATTAATTACGTACGTGATTACCTACAAGCATAAATTGCAAATGACAGAACAAACACGTGTTGCCAAACTATAATCAATAATGCATTGTATTTACGATTAAAGCCGACTGAATAAACAACCACGAATAAGTTTTGCATACGTTTGCCAAGTAAAAAGAACTAAGAAATATTTTTTAAACGTAAATATTATATAATAGTGATGAATTTTTTATTAACTTTTCTTACTTTCAGACGTAGGACGGCCAATGCTGGGTTCAGGCTTCCCTTACAAATTTCCAAAAGGTTGGATGCCCGGATCTAGTGTCTTTTGACGACCTTCACAAGGTTGTTTGTGTCTTGTGTTTCCCAGCTTGTGCTTCGACATTTTGCACTGTTGATCAGGTCCATGGTCTTCATTCTAGAACCTTAATGCCCGAGCGTATATTCGTTGTTTTTAAATTTCATTTATAAGATATTAAGTTCCTGGCTGGCACTTCTCAATAGAGCAGGCGTCCGAGCCGGCGGTAGCTTATTACGTATAATGTTAAAATAAGCGACGATTTGATAGAACATGTAAATGTCTACTTTAATAAAAATGTTTTTTCATGAGTTTGAATTTGAATCGGCCATCTTTTCTACGCGCTCTTTGGTCTTTCTTCTGCCATATCATTTCGTCAATCCGTTGGGTAACGACTGCTGCTTGCGTTCGTATACGGATCTCGTGATTCTTAATTCTACCGTAGAGAAAACTCGAGTGTAGCCCATTCTTATTTCCTTGAATAGGGTACAGAAATATAATTAAGGTTTAAAAGCATTCTGTTAATGGTGACTTATTCCAAATTATATAAACTCAGCAGAACGTGATTGTGAGAGCGAAGTTAATTTCTCTGGTCCTCTGTAGCTAGTCAAAAGCACAAGCTCAGATATAAAATGCGAACAAGATTAAATGCAAACTTAACCCCCTAGTTAGCTCAACTCTCAACGTCGGTGCGAAAAAAAGTCGAGAGTGAAGCCAATATAAAATATGTAAGTGGCTTCCCCGAGTTTTACTAAGTTGACGCAATGCAGCGTGAGCTCAGTGGGCACTCATTTTTCGCTTTCATCGCATAACTCGAAACGTTTGTAAAACGTAACTGGGTTCCGCGCTCGTAAAACTACTTTATGGCTCGCAACGAAAATTGTTACGAGTTTTCGACTTTTACACCTTTCACCGAAACCAATCGGATATCTAGTTGGGGATTTTGCAGCACGCGCCCTCTAATTTCATACGTGCCCGCTCTACAATAAATTATCGCTTTTATGACGTTTTACTCATATAACAATGTATAGACTTATATTTCACTAGCTTTTGCCAGTGGTTTCGCACGCCTTAAGAAGTATTTTTATAAGTTAGGTATAGTTTTTCATCCCCTATATTGTCCCCTTAGGGGTGGAATTTATCAAAGTTCTTCTTAACTCCTAGAAGATGCCTACGACATAGTAACTTTAAGCATGCAAAGTCTCAGCCCGATCGGTTTAAAATTGACAAAATTTCATACAAACTTGCATCCCCTGTTTTATTCCTTTCGGGGTAGAATTAATCAAAATACTTTCTTAGTGGATGCCTACGTCATAACATCTATCTGCATGACAAATTTCAGCTAGATCAGTTCAGTGGTTTGGGCTGTGTGTTGATAGATCACTTTGTCAGTCAGTCTGTCATCTTTGAGATACATAGATATACCTCTACTGCACACTCACATCATTACTAGTT